>JAOBSW010000418.1:0-77494 GCA_026214975.1 Gentiana macrophylla
AATTTCTTCAGTGTGAGGGCAGGAGTTTCTGCAAAGTCGCTTTTTCGTGGTGTCAATCATAATGGTGATTTCTCTACATCATCATCCCCATACCACAAAGAGAGACTAAAATCCTCCACACACAAAAAAACCCTTACTAAGTAGCCCTCTGATATTGGGCTCTGCAACCCCGCCCCTCCCCACCAAAAGCCCCTATAGATTTTTATGTTTCAAAATTTGTTGTCAAAGACCCAAGCTATTTAGTGCACCTGTTTTTGCCTCTAAGAAGAAATTGACTCTTATTCTCTTCCGCCTTTTAATGACAGAAGTAGGGGCCAAAAACACAAAAGTAATAGAATGATAGGCTCACCATAACTGAATTTTATTAAAGTAAGTTATCCCCTAACTGGAAAGAAAGTCCATCTTCAACATAACTAACTTAGTACTAAGCCTGTAAACAATAGGACCAAGACTTAACCCCCAATTTTCTTTTTGTTGAATAAGAAAGATGAAGTAAGCGGTCGGAAGTGGAGGACTCGTAGCTGCTGGATATCACAGACCTGTAGAGCATTAATGCAGATGATATATTCATTTAATACATTATGTCATTTGGCGCTTCAACCGTAAAGAAAATTGAGTATTCTAAAATCATTTTGTCATTTTTATCAAAATCTTCCTATGTTCTAAGATGGAAAACTACAACTTTAAATTCAAAACAAATCTGTTTCAAGATGGAAACAATCAGATGGAGTATAGATTGATAAACATGTAATTCTGTTTTATGACTTTCTATTAACGCATCGTCGATTTAATTATCACGTATATACAAACAAAACAGCTATTTTGGTTTCATATACGCACTACCGGTATCCGACGATCCATTTAATTAATGTGTTTCCATATCGTGAACTTTCTGTACACAACATTGTTGCAATATTGTCAATAATTTCTGACGCAGAGCATAGGTGGCAGATATGGTCGTTGACTATTTGTACTTCTTTAGCATCTGTTGCATCATCCCTTTGAATTATTTTGCTCCCACTCCTGTCCCCACCACTCCCCCACCACTGGTCCACCACTACTCTCTCCGTGTGGTTGCCAAAAGGTGTTCGAACCAAAATTTTGATATTACTTTACCAAGCAAATGAAATCGATATAATTGTGCTAGGCACATAACTATTAACGTTCAACGGTTGCAGACTATAGTCTCATTTTATCATTCACGCGATATAATCCGTTGCACTTCGTCAGATTATATTTGCTACCACTCAATACCTTGTTGTAATCGATATTGCATGGCGAAAGCTGTGATGAATTAGCAGCCATAATGTGAATGATATATTTCATAACGGAAGGAAACTGAGAAGGCGAAATAGACCGATAGAAATGGGTAAAGAAACACTACTTAAATCATTTTTGTACATATGATCAATACCATATTAATTTCACGCCATTCTTGAGAGTATAAATGTGTGATTGCCCACAGTCTGAATAGTAACAATACCATATTAATTTCACGCCATTCTTGAGAGTATAAATGTGTAATTGACTGAGTCTGAATAGTAATGTATAAAACTTACCTTTAACATCTGATATTTAGGCTTGTGATTGAGAGACGGTGTAACGCTCCTCAAGCTCAAAAAATATTCGGTTTTCGATGTTACGAGACGCTATCTCGATACATGGTCAGATTGGTCCGATTTCCTAAAATACTCGGCCGGACGTGGTGTACTGGCATATAACGATGTCATTTGTAGGGCAATCATGGCTCTAATTATTCTAAAATCGTGGATGTAATTAAAATAAGATTATGACGGTTAATGATGAATCAATTCATGGATTTGCATTTATTACTGCACTATAAATGCCTTTGGAGGTCGAGAGATGACATGTTTTGTTGATGAGCCACCAAGCGAACGGATGACCATGTCGGCAAATGTATGACCATCTATATTTTGTTTATCCTGGATATCTAAGCTAAAGATGAATTATACCCAACCGAGATAACAATATGAGCCCTAGTAGGTGAACTCGAACTTTGAGAGCGACTAGAATGTGCCGGGCGGAGCCTTAGTTGAATCTTTCAAGTGTGAGGCCTCGAGCATTGGGCTTTGGCTTTGGTCGGCCCATCTACCAATATAATCCGATTAATGCCCAAAGAGTCGCTAATGCAGATGAGAATCGGTCATACCCATGTCAAAACCCCCAAGACCTAAGCTGGGATGGTCTTCATAGGTTATGTCTCAGATTGAAGTGACGTGGCACGATCTGTGAGGCCAAAGTCTAACAGTCCATGACGTAGGTGACGATGACAGACTAGTTTTCGAATTCAAACTCCCGATGCATATCTCGAGGTGCCCATTTAAATCCTTTGATAAATCCTGTAGGTTTCTGTTGATTGATAACCGGAGGAAATCATTTTGTCTCCAACAATAGCTCTGGGTATAAATAGGAGTGGATCTTCTAGTCCTTAGAAGATTTTCCAAATTATTTTTGCTTACTTATCAACTCTTCCACTAAAAGGGACTTTTCTTGACCTTCCGAGCTAAGTGAGAGGTATGTTAGGTCCTGCAACAATAGTTTGCACAATGCCTGCCGAATTAGCGTTTCCTCTGTTGGGTCTTGGTAAAAAAATGTCCCAGCATCCATTGTCTCTGTTTTGGTTATCTCTATTGCCACATTATTGTCGGCGGTAAGCTCTGCACCATTATGGCTGATCGGTTCCAGTTCGGTCAAGGCCTTGAGGGGGCCATCAATCTCTTTTCTCAGTTGATGACGATCTTCGGTGTCATGACCTATGTTATGGTGATATTTGAAAAAGAGATCTCGCTTTCCTTGGGACCTCTCATGGGTGAATGAGGTTGGGTAATCCTTCCCAGTCCTTGATGGCTAGGATAAATGTTCTTGATTCGTTAAGGAGATAGATCGGCGTGCTCATTTAGTCCCAAACGACCTTTCTTTTTCTGACTTGACTACCTGTCGCCAGCCCGCCTGACCTTTCTCCTTTTTTGCTTCCTTTTAAACCTATTGGCTTCTTCGCCTTGACAGTGTTTGTGCACCACATTCATGCATTCATCCAAGGTGTAGATACTTTGCTATTTAGTTTGGCATAGAGCCTCCTTCTTTGAGGCCCCAAAGAAAGATGAGACAACTGTGCTTTCATCTACGTCCAAGGCTTGTCTGGACTCTTCCATGAAACCTTTCATGTATTCTAACGCTGGCTCATGTTCACTTTGATTGACCGTGAGGAGGTGAGTGGCGCTTCCTTCTGAATGGTCGAGAAACAATGAAGGTGTTCCTGAATTTCATCGTTAGCTGAGCAAAGTTCCTTATCAAGTGAGGTGGCAGCTTGTTGAACTATCATTAGGCCCTTTCTACCAGGAAACTTGGAAGGGTTCTGTGTCTCATCTCGTCCAAAAGCGCAGAATATGCTCATTTTTTTGAACATACTGGTGTAGATGATCGACTAGGGTTCTTTATTCTCTCAGAGGAGCCCATCTTCAGGATCTCAAACCTATATGGACTCTAGTAGTTCTTAATCTCGACAATGAAATGGGTGGCTATACGAAGGTCTTCCTCGTGTGGTTTGAAACTTTTTCTACCTCACTCCTAATAGTCCGGCGCACCTCCATGTGGAAGGAAGTTTCGCCTTCTTTCTGCATCCTGCTATAGATCTCAATTTCTATTTTTTTGGGATTTGGAAATACTAGCTAGCCATTTTGGTGCATCTAGAAGCTGTGGTCCCTTATCCTTTCCGACTTGCTCCTTAAGAGCCACGAACATCACTGGGTGGTTGCCCATAAGTTGTTGGGCCATCTGTAGCAAGGCTTGAGCCGTCTCAATATCTGTCGCATGTTAAGGAATTGAAGTTCCCATGACATCCTATGCCGGTTGGACGTCTTCTACGGATTGTATTTTTCCTCACTCTCATGAGTCCTTTTGTGTCGTCATCATCTTATGGGTTGATAACTTTATCTTTCCGGCCTTCGCGTTTTGCCATCTTTATCAATCTTTATTGTTTTTCTATGAGTCATGATTTGATCCAGACTATTAGACTACAAGAATTTGAGGCTCTTTCTAAGGCCAATTGGCGGCGATTAGAAAATCGCTGGCACGGTAGTTCAGTAATTGGATCCTTTGGGAGAAACCAAACTAGCAAAGTGATGGAATCACACGATTTAAGTATAATTGCCCCATGATTGACATCATTACGCCCTTAATCACGTGCCCCAAATCGTGGATTCAGGATTAACTCCCACACGAGGATGTCACGTGAAAGGACCCTTGTCCGTTATACAAGAACTACATTATTGACTTGATTTCACACACTTAAGATAATGTGAGATAGCTTGAAAGACACAACCACAAATCATCAACGAATTATCTAGTTTCATTGGTTGAAATTTCTCCAAAATGATATATCCAAGGATATCCGCCGATTTCCCAAAGATGGTCCGGTTAGAATGGTAGTGGTTATCGGTTTGGTTACGTTAATTGATTCTCTCGATCACCCCTAAATCGAGAGATTTTATGGCACAGAAGTTTGTAAGAAGATTGCATCAAAGAAGATATTTTTTGTGAGCCCATCCATTTTCCTCACTTTCACATAATACACTTTTATCGTGCGTGAGATGTTAAATGAATGATCAGAATGTCGCCACTGATAAAACCATCATACAACGCTTGTATTATACAATTTCCTAGAAATTATGTTAATCATGTATATTTTGATCACATGCTTTTGAGTTGACCAGAACCCAGAACCCATCGGTCTTGAAGCCTCAAGCTTTGGCCACTAGCTATAGGCCAAACTTAATCGGCTTAGTCTTTATCTTTATTGTGTTAAAAACTTGGGAATAAGGGAGAATGATATAAATATTTCATCAATCGAGTAGAATTATGACTTTTGAAAGCTTTTGATAAAGCCGACAAAACTATTTATCCACTCGTCGAAATTCACTTTTGTCGAAGTTCACTACTTAAATTCACTCGCCGAAATTACTAATTTTCAAATTCATTGTCGAAAGTCACCGATTTTCGGATTCATCAGGTTTAAATTCACGATTTGGATTCACTCGAAGATTCACCGATTTTCGGGTTCACTATTTCATTCTTCTCGCTTATAAAAATTACGCACCTATCATTCTCCTATAAAAATATGTAAATGTCCTCATTATTTAAAAATATTCCGTAATTATCCTAAAAACTTTGATTAAGATTTATTTATTGAATATAGTTTGAAAATTGTTATATTTATTAAGATTTTTTAATTCTTTTTGGAAAACCCCAACGCGTTTCTATGAACAGGACGGTAGAAACAACTAGAGAAATTTTCATTTACATGAATTCTACCGATAATTGTACTTGTGTACATTTCTAGTCAGTGAATTGTTATTGCGGGATTTGTTGAATTTACAGTAGAATTAGAAATGAGTTGAATGTAATGCGCAATTTCTGCTTTCAATTAATTTACTAAATGGTAATTTAACAACATTTTAATATTATGAGCGGTTTTTATCAACTAAATGTTTTATGAAAGTCTTAAAGAAGAGGAAAATAATTTGTTGAGATACGATAACGTCATTTAAGCATGCTTTCCCACGTCATATTTCTACGCATTATGAAATTGTTTAATGCACTTTTTAGGAATTCGTCTGTTTTTTAACCCAAAACAAAAAAAAAAGGAATTCGTCTGTTTTTGGTATGTATTCAAGAAGTTGTTACAAATTTGATTTAGTACATTAAGTAAATGATCATTATATACCACCCTCTCTTCTCTTTGTTATTATCTGATTTTATTTTTTTATGGTTTATTGTTAAAAACAATTTGAACATAAATATATATTAAAAATACAGTGAAATTCTTTTTCTAAAAAAATGACATTTCATTATTTCAATTGTAATAAGAAACATCGGATTTGAGCGAGTTCGCCTGATCGCAACAAACAATGGATTTGCAAGTTATGAACATCGGATTTGCATTATCACTCAATTTATATTTCCAATCGTCTCGATTCTCACTTTACCCTTCTTTTTGTCCTTTTAAATCAATCCCTTTTTTTTCCTGAGGGAGATCGGAGGAGGAGGACGGGGAGCCCTGATCCTCACAGTACTGTAGGCTCCTGTTTAAAGGCATAAAACTAAGGCTGCACACGGATATGGTTCGATTCTGTTCGGTTAGACTTGTTTTCAGTTCGGTTTCGTTCACGCTTACAAATTAATCGTAATCGAATCGAATTAAAACCAAATTGAAACCAGAATAAACAAAAACCGTGAATCGAACTGCTTATATACAACATGTTTTATTTGTTTTTTTCAAATAAAGTTTTATTCAACGAAAAACATAGTGAAACTCACAATAGCCGAGTTTCTAGTTTTAGGTAAAACAAAAGAAAATAAAACCTGAGATCGAAAATCTGTTTTTTCTTCCTATATCGAGCTACTTTCTGAGCGAGAGACGAGAGTCAATGTTTCTTACACCTTGGTGTCCCGATCAGAAACGTAACCAGTGAACCGAGCGTTTGGACGATCTAAATTCATGTTTTGAAGCTCGGCTGGGATAGAATTTTGACTATCTATACCCAGGGAGGTTAATGGAGCACACTTCTATGTCAAAGGCATATATATGATCTCGAATGAGTTGCTTATTAGACAACCGACAGAGTACTCAATCTCCTAGTATTGAATATATAAAATGTTATCTACCTTCCCACCACATTTTTGCTTTGGAAGAGATGGTAGTTCAATATGGTATCAAAGCCGAGAGGTCCATGGTTCAAACAACGCTCAAGCATAGTCACCAAACAAACAAACAAAAAACAAGTGGGTTTCTCGATCTAAAAATATAATACACATACTGAGTGAACGCATTGAATATATAAAATATATCATCTAACTTCCCATCGCCTTAAGCTGGAGAGATGATAGTCAACACCTTGGTTGCAAAAGATCGAATTTTTAGGTCATCACATATTCTTTTGTCCTATTGTTTACTACCCAACTTTCTAAGCTGCCTAAGAACCGCTTATATACAACATGTATAATTAGTTTTGAGCAAAAATATTATATTCTTTTTTATAAAATTTGTTTATATTACCGATCCGTTATCCGAATCGTTAATAACCGAATGAACAAACCGAATAAAAATCGAACCGCTTATAAATCGAATAATTGTTAATTTTATTTCATTTTTCGGATAATGTAATCGAACCGAATTGTATATTTCGTTCGGTTAAATTCGATTACCTAAAGCAAACGGTTGATGCTTTTAGATATTTACAAACTAAAATTTTCGATTCGATTTCTAAGCATTATCATTAACCGTACTAAATGTAACCATATACATTTCTACATAAAACGCGTTGTTTTTTATGTTTTACATTTGCAAATGATCCTACGGTATTGTAGGAGCTGTTTTCATGTTTGGAAGAAAGGAAATGAGATTTTCATAATATTGAAAATGAATATATATTTCATCTCTTGTTAATTTCCCAAGTGCTATGGAGTTTGTCACTATGTCAAAATTTAATCCCGTATTTGTTCTTTATTGTTTGACTCTTTTATGATTCAAAATATTTGTATTCTCAATAACTTTGTTTTACTTTACCATTGAATAGAAAACTTAATTATAGATACATTTAAAGATTATTAGTTTAGATTTCTCAAAGATTATTAGTTTAATGTACTTATTCTTAAACCGTTAATATTTTTCACTTTATTAATTTTTATGCCCTACCAAAATTAACTTAATTAATGGCCTGTACATAAAGAACGAGGACGCAATCGTGTTTATCCGATTCCTAGAGGCAGTTGAGGGGATGACTTGATGTCTTGGGGTGTGTTTTGAGGAGAAAATAAACGGTAAAAGAAAAGATTTTTTTCTTTTATCAAGTTCGACATGTTTTGTTAATCGGTAATGAAGTGTCAGTATTTTCTCAAGTTTAGACTCTTCTCAAATCTTAATTCTTTTCCACCTTTTTTAATTCTCAAAGCATGCAGGTGAAGAAAAGTTGAGAATTGAGAATGAAAAGTCAATCAATTTTATTCTCAACATCTTTTCTACGCATACCAAACAAATCATGGAATATATATTTTTCTTTTCTCATCTTTTTTATTCTAATGTCTATTCTCAAGATTTTTCTTTTCTTAACTTTTCTTCATACCAAACACGCTCTCTAAAGGTAAAAAGAATTACACGTAAAAGATGTCTTAATCTTCAGATAATAACTTTGATAGCATTAACTTTATCTTATTAATTCATTTAAAAATATATTTGTCTTAATCTTCAGATAATAACTTTGATACCATTAATTTTTTTCTTCATGTTAATCTAAAAATTGTTAGGAAAAACTTCGAACGACAAATTTTAATGACGGTGAATATAAAATAAACAATGAAAGGGAAAACACAAAACATCAAACTTAACGTGGTTCGGTCAATGACCTACAGCCACAAGCAAAATGAACAAATATCACTATAGTTGAGAATATGAAAAAAAAAAATAAAAGAGAAGAAGAAGAGACCACTCCTCTGAAACCCAAATAACAATTGTAACGCCCTCGCACTCCTGTCTCAGAAGTGCTTAAATGTGCTCGTAAATGGTCCGATCAATCGCTTAGACCGCCTCTCACTTAGTCCAAAAGTGGCTAACCCGAAGTTGACAAGACTTTTATGTCTCACACTTATATGAGAGTGGAGCATTGTACTACTTTACCGATGTTGGACTTTACATTCTCCCCTTATAAGGGACTAAGCGTCCTCGCCAGACGCCCAAGACTCGTTTCGGATCGCCCTACCAGAGGTAACTAAAGGCCATCCTTACACCGTTTTCTTATACGGTGCGGCGCAGATATTTCCGCCTCGATAGTCGGCTCGATATAATTCGTAACGCCATGCACCCGGGCCTGGTAGCGTTAAAAGAGTCATAAATGGCCGGCCAATCGCTTAGACCATTATCGCTTTAGTGATGAGGAGACAAAGTGTCGCTTCATTATTATGATATTTTATCCCATTTCCGATACCACTTTGAGTATTATTGTACCAATTCTAGTCATTAATTTTTAGTTTCATCCAAATGTGTAGATAGTAATTATTATATAAAATATCAAATTTTGATAGGTTTTGTACTCTGTTTAGTAACCGCACTGGCCATGTCGGGTTTACACTTGATATTTTTGTGATTTATTGCAGGATTATAGATTGACCAAGACTCAGATGGACTACACGTGGTGAAACCCAGTGGTCGTGACATAAAGCTCGATAGATACGTAAATATAATTATCAAAATAATTATATTAAAATTTCGCTACATGATACATAAAAATTAAAAGTTGATAAGATCTGCCGCAGCATCTAAGAATCCTGTCTACGCCGAATATATCAAGATTTAGCAAGATCGGGCAATTTATTGTGCATTTATTAAGTTTGATAATTAAACTACTGATGTGATCTTGGTCTGTATCGAAAAGTCCGGTTTAAACCGGAAATGGACCCCTCCAGAACTATTTTTACTAGTCATGTTCAGAAAGTTGGATATATATATATATATATATATATCAACGAAGGAAAAAAAGAGAGGAAGAAGGTAAGAGCTTGCAGGCACAATCACTTAAAGGCTATTAGAGCCAAAAATATAATTCCATTATTAGCTAGTTCATCACAACTTAAATTCTTAGAATATTTATCTCAAGCTCGTGGAAGGTTTGAGTGGGAAAAAAATTAAGATTTTGGTTCAAACTCCATGGATGCTCACCAAAGATAGAAGCAAGCTTGCCATTGCATACTCATCGGTTGTAATCGGTAACATAATATTTTAGTTTTATTTTGTATTGATAATCTGATTACAATGAATGCTAAATTAATTATGTTAGTATTCAGTAGTAATGAGAGGCTAGACCAGAATTCAGCCAAGGCATGTAATTGAACTAATTTGATCTCTTTTGGTTGATCGGATGATGATTATGTATTGTATGTTTTATTTTCAATTGTGTTGAAGCTTTTTATACTTGTATTGATTGTTAGCTTGTGTTGGAGTAATTAACCAATATTAGCACACACACACTTAATGGATACCGAAAGGAGATATTAGGTTTGAGAACGAGGTAGAAAAACCGGAAGGTAAAGTTGACCGTTATCGGAGTTCAATTTCTTATCCGGGAATGAACTAGTTTGTACTCGTGATTTTATCATGTCAAATCATTAGGTTTAAGGCTCTTAAACCAAGGAGGAGGCATGTAAACAATTTCAGACACTCGCATTATGGGGAAATTGTTAGAATAGGAGTACACCGTTGCACACAATTGGATACCCTTAATAGGCCGATTGATCACATCCATAAAACTAAAAGACTGTTGTTCAATTAAATTGTCTTGGTTAGTATCTTTATTATTAATCGTTAATTTTAGTAGTGACGTAAAATCGTTACTCTTATGTTAAAACTTGCGACTCGGATCAAGATAATAATAACTAATTGGTGTTTGACCTCATATCCCTGTGGGATACGACCTTGACCACCGTACTAGACTACAATTGACCCGGTTCACTGTCGGTGAGATTGGAACCCTAGGAAAGTTTCGATCACTTGGTCTAAAAGGGCTAACCCGAGTTGACAAGACTTTTATGTCTCACACTTATATGAGAATGAGCATTCTACCACTTTACCGATGTGAGACTTTACAACAATAGCTCAAACATTGGGCTAAAGCAATAAAGTTTATTATACATAAGTGATACAATTTAATTTTGCATCTAATACAAAAGACGGACGACAAAAGACCTTATTTACCAAAGGCCACCACTAAACTTAATGACCAATGTGGGATGTTATTTTCAAACACTTCAAAAAATATCCACATTGAGACAAAAACCCACATTGAGACAAAAACCCACAATCATAAATTGTAGTTTGTCAGGATGTGTCATGATGGCTAATTTTGAAAGCTCGGGAAGCGTCGGCTTTGATACCAGTTTGTCAGGAAAAAAACCCGAGTGATAGCCCTTAACGATAGTAATACTTATTTGCCATCATTATGGCTTTTTCAAAGCTCGAAAACCTCGACTCTGTACCGCTTGTTAGGAAAAACCCCGAGAGATAGCTTTTAACGACTGTGAACACAAAATAAACAACGGAAGGAAAAATACAAAACACCAAATTTAACATTGATTCACTAACTAACCTACATCCACGGATATATGAACAAATATCACTATAATAGAGAATATAAAAACTCTTCTGAAGCTCAACTAACAATAGCCCAAACATGGACTAAAACAATAGAGTTTATCATAAAAGATACATCTTAATTGTACATAGAATAAAAAAGACAAAATTTCTTATTTATATGAGAATCAAAGGCCACCACTGAACTAAATTATCAATGTGGGATTTTAGTTCCACACACTTAACAAAAGCGATAATTTCATTTGTAAACAAAGTTTGTCATAGGTCTGAATAAATTCCTTCATTAAAGAAAAATCTAGAAAAATAAAATTCCTTAGATATTCACGGCCAGCCTTAACACTTAATAATGCCATAAAATGGAACAAGAGCAAACATGACATGGTGAAGAGGTGTAGAACAACGCTAAGCGTGAGACGGGTAATTTATGAGTTTAAAGATAACTATAAGCCTGAAAAGGTCATTGGTGTTGTCACATTGGAGAATGTAGATCTCGCGACTTATGCAGAATATTTAATCAAGATAATGAGATATGGATTGGATCCATGATATATGAAGTATATTCCATGTAGACAACCAGGTTCGAACTTAGTTGGATTACCATAAGGTAATGTCTCGATAGTGTAACAAGTCTTTATGAAAGAGTGACATGGATGGTAATATGATTACCAATAAAGATAAGTTCACGAAGGAATGTTACATGGTGAAACCTTGTGGAACTCATAACGATCAAGAGTGGTTGTCACCCAAAGAGTATTGAGATATGTCTATCTATGGATATTAGTCTTAAAACAAATGTGGAGAGATAATATTTAAGGAAAAATTCTTGTGTTAATTCAATAGATCCATCATAATTGCTATGTTGTGGATTTGGCCAGATGTTTCATACTCTCTCAAGAGTGATGAGTAAGCACGAAAGATATTGGAACTGGAGAGACGCAGAGATATACATATGAATACCCTAAGTCTTATGAAGACAATATGAATCAAAGTCTGGGTTTGTTACCACTTTAATTAGTGGTAGTGAGGTGGAAGTGTTATAAAAAGAAATCACTACTGATTCTACAACTGAGCTTAGACAGATATCACGGCCCTAGTGGCTAAATGTAAGTAATGCATGGATACAGGTGGTTCATCACCAAACCTTGTGTGGTTATTCCACGTAGCTATATATTGATATACTTGTGGATTCATTGCTCTTGCAAGGACCAAAGTCTCATGAAGGATCCATGTTTGTGTGTTAGGCCATTCCCATTTGATTAGATCATCCTGAGATACAAGATATAAAAATAGACCGAGCCCTCGCGGATGTTAATCCGCTTACTCTTGAGGTTATTTGAAAGTATTTCACGAGAGTCTTGTGTTTCAACTTGATCTTATGCGTATGAGAGTGATTGGCTTTAGGAAAAGTGAGAGAGTTTATCGTAGTGCTAAACCCAATCAGGTTAGACCGCATTATTGGATCGGATCATTATTACTATGCATTTATATTTGTACATAAAAGAAATAGCACATATTGTTGTTATATATTTGTTTATTCGATAATCCAATTTATTATTGTATATAATAACGTTTTACTTTTAAATCATGATAGAGAAATGATAATGTTGATTATGGTTGATGATAGCACAATTCATAAAACATGGTTAAATTCTTAAATATACGTAGTCATATGAATTAATAAATGAGACATTATTTAAACGGTTAGATTATCACGTATCTGATGTCTTATATCTTGTGAAGATTGTTATAGATCTCATCAAAGTGTTGTTTCTTTCCCTAACACCCTAATTTTCCCATACTCTGGGTTTGCCTGACAAAAATTTTGATTTTTTCATATTGTGTTTGCCCAACCAGAATTTTGAAGAAGACAGGTTCATGTATTGATGACGTTAGTTTCGATGAGGGCAGGAAAAGATAGTAAACCGATTACTTTTTTTAAAATATAATTTATCAAATTTTCCAAAAATATATTAAAATAAAATAAAAAGTAGATACTAGCATTACACAAAGATGCATTTATTCAGGCCAAAAGTGCCATGAATGTAGGCTATATGTGGAATTTGCCCCCACTAAAACGTGAATGTATCTAAACAAATTTGGTGAGACTGCTTTGTCCTTTGCCCAAGAGAATAGCATATAATCCAAATACTCCTATTTGGCCATTCAATCATACAAATGTGCCGGCAAAGGTTAACGAACTTGTAAACATGGCTCCGTCTTTCTCATTGTCAACTATCTAGTTATGTCATGTTCATGTGAATGGTCGGTTTCATTAAATGACCCTGTATAAATCTAATTAATACTAGTAAAGCATGTATGATGCACGCCAAAGGCTCATTTTTTCTGATGACCGATTATAGCTTTTATGTCTGCAATAAATTTACTTTAAAGAAAATAAAAAGTTATCAACCTACTTCAACGCTTAGAAAAGATTTAAACCATCCTCAGAGGCGACAATACGTCTGCGTGTTGCAGCAAGAAGGTTACATGTGGAAAAAAATCTCGAAAATCGAAATGCACCTTCGCAA
Organism: Gentiana macrophylla; assembly: GCA_026214975.1. Taxonomy (NCBI): domain Eukaryota; kingdom Viridiplantae; phylum Streptophyta; class Magnoliopsida; order Gentianales; family Gentianaceae; genus Gentiana; species Gentiana macrophylla. The sequence goes on from JAOBSW010000418.1 coordinate 13,687, forward strand.
AAAGTCAAACCAGAGCCATCAACCAATAAAACTATATAATAACAAAATTAAAATTTTCCAAACTCGAATAAACGAATTGTTAATGTAGAATATTATTCACGCGATTTAACCCTAACTAATACTAATAAAAGAAATAAAAAAAAAAAGGTTCGGAAGATTTTCATTTTCTTATCTTTTATCAAGTAAATTAACCGAAGGATAACTAAGATAAATGGGAGTTGGATCTCGCTTTTTTATTTTTATGTATCTTTTATGTATCATAAATCGAATGAACATTCTCATTCCTTGTCTAATTTTTACAATATTTTATTTTCTAGTAGTTTTTATGGCACTGCATCAAATCATACGATTTTGTTTTACTTAACCAAAAAATTCGAAGATCGAAATGCACCTTTGTGCATCGAAAATAAACCAGGAGTTTCAGATGCACTAATAAACTACATAATAACACAATTAAAATTTCCAAACTCGAATCAGAGAATTGAATGCTTCAAATAAAACCCTAGTGATAAACACGTTGATGTGATAACACTGTATCAAATCATACCGCTTCGCTTTTACCTAACCAAAAAAAAAAAAAGAGGAAAAGACAAAAATTTTGGTATAATGACGACCAAAACGTCGCTATATCCGACGACCAAAGCGCCGTAAAAGCCGGACGACCAAACATGCAAATTTAATATAGCATATACTAACATATATGATTTAACATATATTCGATGTTTATCACAATGTGACATCTTCAGTTTATTTTATAAACATTTTATCTATAATTATTTTTTTCAATTTTCATAAACTTCTTTTTTTCTAGGGTAATTTACATAAACTTCTAAAAGCTTTATTGATTGCATGGACCGTCCAATAGTTATAAAAAATCTACATAAAATTTAGAAGGAATTGGAGATAAGAACAAAAATATTTCATCAAAAATGGAATATAACAACTTTTTAAAACTTTTACGTAAAGAATAAAATTAAATTTTTTTCTTAAATTCGGGACGAATTCCTTCCCCAAAAAAAAAATAATCAACACACTTTCTCTATCATCCATTTTTTTATACACTTAAATTTCTCAATCTAGAACTCTAAATTTGAAAATTCTTTCATTTTTTTATTTTTTTTTTATTTTTTCATTCTCTTTATTTTGAAACCACATTCACCATAGTAATTTCCAAAAATCATGCTATGGAAATTTACTATTATTCAAAATTTGCTTTTCGAATTCAACCGAGTGAATTTTCGATCGTGAATCTCATGAAATATGATGTAATTATATCGAACCAAGTCCCAAAGCTAATAGCATGAAAAATAAAATATTCAATGAAATTTTCATCGATCTCGATATCTAAATCAAAAAGATATAATGCTTGAAAATGGAGGTGGAAAGAGAGAAAAAAAAAAAAAAAAAAAGCAGGTACAGTTGCTAGGCGCGTGGGTCGGGGTTCTTATTTTTTTTTAATTTTTTCTTTGTGCTTTTGGCTATAAAATGTATAGAATTTGTCCTTCTCCCTATTACAAATATTTAGGTGTCCTATTATTTAAAAATATTTTAAAATGTGTCTTTCTACCTAATTTTCTATATAATTTACACCCAACATCATCTTATAGTTGTGAGTGTTTATATGTTTTTTTTTTCTTTGAAAATAAAAAAGGAACGGTGAGATGATGCACGTACACGTATCATTATTCTTTCGATTTCAAAGATTTTTAAATATTAAATTTCATTGTCCAATCTTTTAGTGTGATTTTAACTTGTAACGATTTTCTTTTCATTTGTGACAATGCTCAAAATCTTTACCATCGATAATGATTTATTGGTAAAATATTATTTTATTATTTGCACTTCAAATGAATACATAAATTGTTACATATATAGGGCTCAACGGAAGGATCTAGACACAGTATTAAATATATAATGATAACAGAATATATTATAATTAATGTATTCACACTATTATACTGCTAACACGCCCCCTCAAGCTGGACGATCGGAGATTAGGCCAAGTTTGGAACATAAATGCTAAAAGGGCATGCAAGGTAACGGCTTGGTTAAGGCATCTCGCTTAACCGGACAAGACGGGCATCTTTGTGAGTAACTCGTAACCAACCTTGCTGGACTTGATCCCGAATGAAATGAAAGTCAAAGGCGATATGCTTCATATGAGAATGAAAAACATGATTTGCACTGAGCTGGGTAGCACCAATATTATCACAAAAAATAGTGGGAACCTGCGTAGATGTTGTAAAGCCGAGGGACTGCAATAGGTAAGTGACCCAATTAAGCTCAAAGAAGAAAGTGGATGCAATCGAACGATACTGCTTTCGGTGAAGAACGAGCAATAGAATTTTGCTTTCTAGAACTCCAGGAAATAAGATTGCGACCCAGAAAAACTAAACAACCACTGGTTGAGGAATAGCCTTCTTTGTTTCTACCCTAGTCTGCATCAGAAAAGGCATGAATGACTAGCGGAGAAGAACGATACAGAGGCAAACCACGGCGAGTAGACCCAGCAAGATATCGAAGAAGTCGTTTGGCAAGATCCCAACGCTTTGGACTATAGGGGCATGCATATACTCGAGAGAGTTTATTTACAAGAAAGGCCGGTCGACGGACGGGTGAAGAGCAAATCAAGACTCCCAAGAAAGTCGACGATAAGTAGATGGGTCATTATAAGCATCAAGAGGATTGTTGGTCCCAGAGAAGGGTGAAACTACGACGATGAGAGGGGGTGAATGACTATAGTGGAGTTTCAAAACATTTCTTATATTTAAAAGCTTTTAGGCAACGGATAAGTCCCTTCTTACTATGTTGTTTTCAAATCGCAGTGTATACGATCACGATATATATGTTATGATGTAGGCTAAATAAATAAATGTCAGAAAATAAATTGCAGAAATTAAATTGACACAAGGCTTATAGTGGTTCAGGTGGTGTAATCCCTTAATCCACTCTTTCTCCCGTGATGATTGGAGGAATTCACTATTCTTTTCACAGATACAATAGTATGATTGTCCTTGGCTTCCCAAGCTTCACAATCTACAAGACTATCACTCCTTGACCGCAACGGCTTGATGATTCGATCTTCCTTTTGTGCTTCTTAAGATTAAGATCCTTCAATGCCTATCACAGATTCAACTCCTTCTCGATTGCCTCCGATTTAGTTGTTTGAGCTTTGATGTGAATGTGATTCACACACTTGCTTGATCAATCTCACCTGAGTATGACTTTGTAGTTACGATACTTGAGTTGATCACTAGATATGTATTTGTAAGTTCGTAGAGAAGGCTTTTCAAATTGTGAGTTTACGCTTGATTTTTCTTTCCAGATCGTGCTTTTTTTTTCCTGTCAATGCCTTCTATTTATAGCCTTGAATAACCTTGGTTTTTGAAATTCCGTCCGTTATTATATTAATGAGGGAATAACCCTTGATTTTATTCTTGATTCCCCCTTAATTGTATTCTCCTTGATTTCAGTGATCGGATTCTTTCTTCAAACGTATAGCAGAAAATCCGTCCTTGATTGATCCTTTAATGATTTGTGCATTTAATGCATGATCTTCTGAATCTTCATCATATATCAAATCGATCTTGTAAATGTCTCTTCGCCGCTTTTAGAACGGTCGAGTGAGCCTTCCGACTTAGCCGTTAGTTCTTTCTTTTGTCGCTTTGTTTTCTCTTGCCGAAAGTCACTTTACTCAAACCGATTCTTGTGCTTCTTCTTTGTTCTAGTTTTTGGAGAGTCTTTGTACTTCATCGATCCTTGATTTGGGTGAGACCGGTGTACACCATATTTGAACATTGAGTTTCATCACTTAAAACATAACTTAGACTTATCCAAGGTCATCACAGACTTCCTTGATTATAGGTCGACCATAATGTCTTCATACTACTTCTCTGCTTGGTGCTTGGGTCGGCTTCACTATGTTGAATATCTGTCCTTGCTTTGCCGCCCTACCAACTAGTACAATACTTGTCCGACTTAACTTATACAACTTGTCGACTCTAAGTAAAGACTTATACCGAGAATTTTAACTTCTTTCAGCTTGCTATAACAGGTAGTATGGCCATCATCAAAACATAATAGAATGTTCCTAACAATTTCCCCTTTTTGATGATGCCAAAACCCTCATAAGCCTTTGAACATAAGTAATCAAAATTTTCATAATACACAATGATTAAAAGTTCAACAATTTTATTCTTCCATCATAGGGCAATAAGATATTGCATCTTTTATTTAAGTGAACAAAGGCAAATGATAAGATGAATTGTATTGAATTAAGCAACAGTGTAACCTGGTTTACTTCTTCATTTCTTCAAACCTCGATGCCCTTGCCTTTGTCAGCCCTTTCTCTTTCCATCTGGAGCTTTCCACCTTTCCTTCCCACTGGGACTCTCGTGCTTTGAGTTACCTTCCCCTTTGTGGCAAAGATCAAAACGTGCCTCAAGGTCCAGAATTGCCGCGTCGATTCAGGGAGAGGCCCATACTTTCTCTCCAAGATTTTGTTGTTGGCTTCACCAACTTTGATGAGAAAGTCCAGCTTGCTTGCCAAAATGCTCCATGATCTCATCCAGATGTTGAATTTTGGATGTGAGCATTGAGGTGTCCACAATGGCTTGAGATCGTTGTCAACCGTCTCGCATGGAATTCAAGATTGGTTTGGACATGGTGAGGGATGAGGTGTTGTAAGTTGCAAATTAACTTTCCTTGTCTCTCCATGACCTCATCTTGGATTTTGATATGGCCGATGAGGGCCTCAATCTTGTGATTGAAGGAGGTTGCTTCACTCCTGGCGCGCCTTGATTTTGCCTTGTAGTATTGCCTTTCTATGTCCACAATGAGGGGTTGAATGTCCAGATTGAAAACTCTTTCTGGATCAATTTCTTACCGTGCCACATGGGCATTCTCTTCACCCTCATCACTTTCATCCTCATCATCTTCACCTTGCTTCTCCTCACTTTCTACTTCAACTTCTTGCTCTTCCTTTTCCTCTTCTTCCTTTGCATCTTGTGTTTCTTCTTTTCTTCCATCTCGCTCTTGTTCGCCTCATTAGACACAGGTCATTTAGAGGTTGTTGTTGAGTGTGGATCGCTTCATCTACCACTTTGGTCCCCTTGTGCAATTGTGGGGAGTTGACAAGTTTGGGTGAGTGAGCTTTATCGGTGGCTCACTTGGTCTGGTTGTCAACTTTGCCTATGCTTTTGAAAAGCACTTCTGGAGAGTCAATTCATCATCGTAAATCCCTAAATCTTCTTGATTTGTTTGTGATTTCCTCCTTCCGAGTGGTCATCTTTCGACTCATCCCCTTCATCTTGTATCTCCTCCTCATCGGATGAGGTGAGTCTCAGATCCTTCTTCACCTTCTTCCGGGTAGGTGACTCCTCTCAGCTGCGTTTCTTCCTGGCTGCTTATGTGTCATCGCCGATTGTCACATGCTCATCCAAATTGCCGTGTCGGGCATATTGGTCTCTCTTGTGGCTTTGAGATCCGGTTCTTCGTCCACTCTCGATCCACGCCTTGAGTTGCTTTCTTTGCTCCCGGCTATGGGTTTGGGTTTTAAGGAAGCCTTGATGTAAGTAAACATCGTCTTGGATTTGTGTGGAGACTGCAAATTTGTGGGTCATACTTTCAACTGATTGAACAAATGTTGAAGAGGGAACCCATATGATTTCTTCTCCCAGAAATCACCCTTTTTCTGCAAACCCTTGCCTGGTGCGGTGATGGATAGATCGATTTCCTTTTGAATCGATCCTTCATTCGATTGAACACAAATGTTGCCTACCAAATTTGATGCGATTGTAGATTATGGCCATCGATTTAATTCAGTACCTCGATCCAGTTTTCCATTGACCCTTTTCGCCTTCAATATTTTTGGTGATAATCGGTGCAAACTCAAAGAAACGGAAGTTTGAGCGTTGATCCGGGTAGATTGTATGTTTTGTTTGTTTTCTTTGGACTTTTGGCTATTTCAATCGTAACTTTGCAATGTCGATTGTCACAAGCTTGACATTAGCCTGTCTCTTTCAATGGAAGGTGCGGTGTAACGGTTGAGTGCACTGGTGTGATGATTATTTCTCTTCCAAAGATTGAGCTTTGGATGCGATCAACTTCAGTCTTCTTTGTGCTGGGCACAAAGTTGGCGTTTTTCCAAAACGCTATCAGATTTTCATAGCAGATTCCAGTTATTGGAGGATTTAGGAAGGTCATCAGCCCCAAATTCGAACAGCAATCAACCAGATGTTGAGCTTTGAATCATTGTCACAAAATGAGAGATAGTGCTCAGGTTTGAAAAACGAGCCGGTTATGATTGATTTTTCGTAGTATTTTTCAGTAGCAGTGATTTGGGAGGATGAAGCCATCGATTAGAAGAGTATATCTTGAGGTTTCAGTGAGAAAAAGTAGGGTTTGTAATTTGCAGGAGTATGTAAAGATTTCTGAACATCTCTAAGTCTTGTTTTTATAGTGTGATTTGGGTAGTGTGAACGTGGTTTTGAATATGGAAGGATTTTGTGGCATAATGGCGTGATTTTGTGTATGAAAATCGCGATATTCGAGTGGAATGTGGGTGTGGTTTGAGGCAAGTAATGATAGAGCCCGGGAATCGAGGAGTTTATAATACGAAAAATAATATAATTACCTCCATGATCATAAGTTGATCGCCACGTGTGTACAGAATAATCCTCCATAATTTCCTTATTCTCCACGTGTAATCAGAATTGATTTTGTTCACACTTTTAATTTGTCCAAGTCTTTATTTCGGTGAAGTGCCTTCGCTGGTCACTTAGCCGTCCCAATAGGATCTTCACTTAGCTGCGACATTTGACTGTTCCTAACAATCAGTTAAGTTACCTTCGCTGGATACCAGTGCCTTACTTGCAGCATCTCTGAATCTTTCATAACTGAGTGGTTTAGTGAAGATGTCAGCCAATTGATCTTCAGTGGGTATGTGTTTTAGGATGACATCCCCTTTTTCAACATGGTCTCTAATAAAATGATGTCTTACATCAATATGCTTTGTTCTTGAGTGCAACATGGATTTTTCGTAATAGATATTGCACTTGTGTTATCACACATGATTGGAATTGTTTTCTTCTACTCCATAGTCCCTTAGTCGTTGTCTTATCCACAAGATTTGTGCACAACAAACTACCTCACGCTATATATTCTCGTTGTTGTTGATGTAGATATGGAGTTTTGCTTTTTACTGAACCAAGAGACTAGTCTGGTTCCTAGCATTTGGCAAGTTCCAGAGGTGCTTTTTCTATCTATTTTGCATCCAAAGATAGTCGAGTCCGAATATGATATCAATGTAAATCCTCCATCTTTTGGATACCAAATACCAACATTTATAGTGTTTTTCAAGTATTTGATTATCCTTTTATTCGCTAGAAGATGTGATTCTTTTGGTTGAGCTTGAAATCTTGCACACACTCCTACCGCAAATGCTATGTCAGTCCCTTGCGATTAAGTATAATAATGATCCAATAATTCCTCTATACATTTTCTCGATCAACATCTTTTCCTCCATCATCTTTTCCAAGTATGACTCGCACACATTGGTGTGTCTGTTTGTGCCACTTGTATCCATCCCATACTTGTGTATCAAATCTCTTGTATACTTTGCTTGACTAATGAAAATGCCATCCTTCATTTGCTTTACTTGAAGGCCAAGGAAGTAGTTTAATTCTCCCATCATGCTCATCTGAAATTTGCTCTTCATCAGGTTTGCAAATTTCTAACACGATTTTTCATCCTCTCGATCCAAAGATTATATCATCAACATAGATTTGTACTAGCAATGTGCTTGCTCCTTCCTCAGCTTTAAATAGAGTCTTGTCAATAGTTCCTTTGTTGAATCCATTCTTGATCGAAAATCGTGATAGTGTTTCATACCTGTGCTCTAGGTGCTGTTTGAGGCCATAGAGGGCCTTCTTGAGTTTGTATACTTTGTCTTCTTTTCCTTTAATTTGAAATCCAGGAGGTTGTTCTACATAAACTTCTTCTTCCAAAAGTCCATTTAGGAATGCACTCTTTACATCCATTTGATAGACTTTGAAGTCTTTGTGTGCAAACAAATGCTAGAAAAAGTCGATTGCTTCCAATCTTGCTACAGAGCAAATGTTTCATCATAATCTATTCCTTCACTTGGGAATAGCCTTTTGCAACTAGCCTTGATTTGTTTCTCGACAACAGTTCATTGCTCATCCATCTTGTTCTCGAATACCCATTTTGCACCAATGATGTTGGCCATTTTCAGTCTGTCAACTAGTTCCTGAGACTTCATTTCTTTCAAATTCATTTAGTTCTTCTTGCATGGTCGTGATCCAATCTGCATCTTGGATTGCATCATCTATGGTCTTGGGTTCCACTTGTGATAGAAAGCAAGTTAGCATGTGCTCCAGCTTGTCTTACAGTTCGACTCCTGTGTGAATATCTCCAATGACTTGTTCTTCGGGATGGTCTCTTAGCCAATTTAGGTGCGGGTTCAAGTTGATCTTCACTTGGTGCTTCCATACCTTCATCTTTGAGCAAGAACTTCAACTTCGTGTGCTTCATCGGTGTATTGGTATGTGGCTCCTCTTGATCTTCAAAATGATGATTCAGGATAGTAGTTGGTATGGTTGCATTTGTATAGATTTCTCTCTGTGGTGCTTTCTCTTCTTGATCTTGAAGATCTTCACCATTTGTATTTGGTTCATCAAAACCACATGTATTGATTCTTCAATCACCAAAGTTCTTTTATTTAGTACTCAATGCTTTCTTTGGTGTCCGAGTATCCCATGAAGATTGCTTCATCAGCCTTCTCATCAAAGGTATGCAGTTGATTCCTGTTTAAGACAAAATATTTTGATCCAAACATATGAAAATATGAGATATTGGGTTTTCCCAACCATTCCATATTTCATATGGAGTTTTTCCATGATGTTTGTTGATGATTGATCTGTTTTGTGTATGGCATGCTGTGTTTGCTGCTTCAGCCCAAAATCTCTTTGGTAAACATGCTTCTGCTATCATTGTCCTGACTGCTTCCTTGATGGTTCTGTGTCTTCTTTCTGCAACACCATTTTGTTGTGGAGTTCCTGCTGCAGATAGTTGATGTAATACTCCATTTTCTTCACAATAGGTTATGATAATTTCATTTAGAAATTCAGTGCCTCTATCTGATCCGATCTTGATAATCTTTAGCTCTTTCTCATTCTGGAGTCTTCTCAACAAATCTGGCAGCTTCTTGAGTGTTTCTTTCTTCTTGTTCATGAAAATGGTCCATGTGTACTTTGAGAAGTCATCCACCACTACAAGAGTGTATTTCTTACCACTCACACTTACTGGTGTGACTGGTCCAAACAAGTCCATGTGCAGCAGATTTCGAACTCTTGTTGTAGATTGATGAGGCTTTGACTTGAATGAACTTTTTATTTGTTTTCCTTTTTGACAAGCATCACATAGACTCTCTTTCTTGAATGTGATCTCTGGCAGCCTTCAACTAGCTTGCTCCTTGATAGTTTGTTGATGGTCTTGAAATTGTGTGATTTAATCTTTCGTGCCAAATCCAAATTTTGTTGATTGTTTATTCTTGACAAGTAGGCATGTTTTCGCTTTGGTCGCTTTCCATCCACCACATACATGTTGTCTTGTCTTCTACCCGCAAGAACTCATGTGTTGGTTTGACTGTGAATCACTTTGCATCCTTCTTTGTTGAAGTGCACATTGTAGCCTTTGTCTGAGGGGTGACTGATGCTCATCAGATTGAAGTTAAGTCCCTTGACATATGCCACATTTTGAATCTTTAGATTGTTCTTGAGTATTATGCCTTCCCCTTAATCTTGCCAGGGTTTTTTTGCCTCCAAATGTGACTTTGGGTCCATCAAAAGCTTTGAAGTCAGTGAGCCATTTCTTGTTTCTGTCATGTGTCCGGAACATCCACCGTCTATGTACCGGACATCCTACAAAGCAGTTAATTAAGTTTAAGTACCCAACACTTCATTTGGGTCCATGCTTGTTAGCAATCATGCCTCCCATACCAAGGGTGTATCCAAAAGGTCTTCTTTTTGGATAATTGAAGTCATCAACTTCATATGTATAAGGCATCGCAGAATAGCTTCTAGTATTTTTACTGAAGGTATTCTGATACTTTTCTCCACCTTTTGGCGCATTTGCATCCTTCTTTACTTTCCAATATGCAGTAGGAAACCTTTCTTGCTTCATGTGTCTAGGAACAGTTTGGTTTTTCTTAAACACATGATGCATTTTGTGGAATGGTTTCCTCTTGTATTTTGGAGGTGCAACATTCCAATCATCCTCTAAAGGGTAAAGTCTGCCTTTTCCTTTCAGATGGCTATGGTTCTTGATTGACTGGAAGGAGGATTTAGTTTGCTGTTTCACTACACTGGGTCTTGACTTCACCGGAACAGGATGATCTGTTGGAACCATGGTCTGTCCCTTTCTAAATTTTGGTCCACTAGTGGTCCTGAATTTAGAATGGTGTTGATCATTATTCCTACTTTCATCCTGACTGTTGTAGCCAAGACCAGATCTGGATCCAAACCTTTTTGAGGGTTTGTAAGCTGGTGCTTTTAGTGGTGCAGTGGATACCTTCACTGGTGAGGAGATTTTCTTAACTGATCTTTTAGTAACAGATGTATGATCATCTGCTTTTTGTTGATCATTTAAGTAGGTCTCCTTACTAGTTAATTCAGCTTTTGCTTCATCCAGTTCTTTCTTTAACCTCTTATTCTCTTTTCTTAGATCCTTGCATTCCTTTTCCAGAATTTCATGATTCTTTTCAATTTCATCAAATTTAGTCATGAGATTTTGGACTAGGTCTGGTTTGATCCCAATGTGAGACTAGAGGATTGTGCGATGTTAGATGTGAATGCATTAGATGAAGAACAGGAACTAGATGTTACCTCAGTTTCATCTGATTCTTTAGCCATTAAACATAGGCTTGTTTCCTCAGTGTCTGAGCCATCACTTTTATCTTCATCCAATTCTTTGGTCATGAGGCATAGGCATGCTTTTTCATTTTCTGAGCTGTCTTCTTCATCACTATCATCTGAGTCATTGTCAGATGATTCTTCATGCTTTTCACTTTGGATTCGCCTTAAGTGTCTTCTTGCTCTTTCTCTTTCGGATGCTCTGTATTTCTTCTTTTCATCATCTTTGTCATTTTCTTCAGGACAATCCTTTGAAGTGACCTTTCTTGTTGCTTGATTGAAGTATCTGTATTCATCATCTTTCTTCTTCATGTCTCTGTTTGAGCTTGACTTTTTGTTTGATGACTAATTTCCTTTGAATGGCTTCTTTTTAAACTCATCAAAACATTTAACTAATAAAGCTACTTGTTCTTTTAGTTCTTGTGTCTCTTTGCTGATGCATTCGGCAAAGTTACTTTGCTGGGGTGCAGCTAATGCAGTGATTTTGTGTGTCTCTGCCGGAGCACCATCTTCGCCGTTCAATTCGAATTCATGAGCTTTTAACTGGGACATCAGTGTCAGAGTGTCAGTGCTTGCAAGATTTGTTGTTCCTCTGATTACTGATGTTATGATCTTCCATCTTTCAGGTAGTCCTCTCAAGATTTTAAAGCATACTTCTTTTGGGGATATATGTGTCCAAGTCGTTGTAATTCATCGATGATGCTTGAGAATCTGTTGTCCATTTGATCAATGGATTCACCACCTTCATTTTAAAGTTCTCAAACTTACATTTTGCAATGAGATAATTTGTTTTCTTTAATCGCTTGAGATCCTTCATTTATCAATGATAGCTTGTCCCACATCTCCTTTGTTGCTTTTGCGCGTCTTTAATTCTCATGAACATGTTGTCGCTTCAGGGTCTTCAAGATCATGTCTTTGCAACAAAGTCCAGATTTGCTCTTCTCCCCGTCATCCTTGGTCCAATCCTTTTTAGGTTTGTCAATTTCCTTTCCTTGATCTCGCTCCTCGTGCCTACCATCAGTAGTGATTGTGATCGGTCCATCATTGATTACATCCAGCATCTCTTCATGAGTTGCTGCAAGATGAGACATCATTTTTATTTTATATTCATCAAAATTGTTAACATTAAAAGAAAGTACTTTTGACAAGAAGTTTGAGGAATCCATCAGTATAATTGAATATATAAATGACAGTGAATGGAAAACTCAGATTTGAAAACTGCTTTGAAAATATGTGATCTCCTTGTTACCATAAATTAGATCTGAACAGGTTCTGATACTAGGAACACTGCTCTGCTACCAATTGTTGGTCCCAGAGAAGGGTGAAACTATAGTCGAGAGGGGGGGTGAATGACTATAGTGGAGTTTCAAAAACTTTTCTTATATTTAAAAACTTTTAGGCAGCGGATAAGTCCCTTCTTACTATGTTGTTTTCAAATCGGTGTAGACGATCCATGAGATATAAGTTATGATGTAGGCTAAATAAATAAATGCTGTAAAGTAAATTGCAGAAATTAAATTGACACAAGGCTTATAGTGGTTCAGGGTGGTGTAATCCCTTAATCCACTCTTCTCCTGTGATGATTGGAGAAATTCACTATTGTTTTCACAGATACAATAGTATGATTGTCCTTGGCTTCCCAAGCTTCACAATCTACAAGACTATCACTCCTTGACTCGCAAATGGCTTCAAGTGATTCGATCTTCCTTTTGTCAGTTCCTTAAGATTAAGATCCTTCAATGGCTATCACAGATTCAACTCCTTCTCGATTGCCTCCGATTCGGCTTGCTTCAGCTTTGATGTGAATGTGATTCACACACTTGCTTGATCAATCTCACCTGAGTATGACTTTGTAGTTTCGATACTTGAGTTGATCACTAGATATGTCTTTGTAAGTTCAGAGAGAAGGCTTTTCAAATTGTGAGTTTTCGCTTGATTTTTCTTTCCAGATCGTGTTTTTCTTTTCCTGTCAATGCCTTCTATTTATAGCCTTAAATAACCTTGGTTTTTGAAATTCCATCCGTTGGCTATATTAATGAGGGAATAAACCTTGATTTTATTCTTGATTCCCCCTTAATTGTATTCTCCTTGATTTCAGTGATCGGATTCTTTCTTCAAGCGTATAGCGAGGAAAATCCGTCCTTGATTGATCCTTTAATGAATTGTGCATTTAATGCATGATCTTACGAATCTTCATCATATATCAAATCTGATCTTGTAAATGTCTCTTCGCCGTTTTTAGAACGGTCGAGTGAGCCTTCTGACTTAGCCGTTATTTCTTTCTTTGTTTGTTTGTTTTCTCTTTGCCGAAAGTCGGTTTACTCACCGATTCACTTTGTTTCCTTCTTTGTTCTAGTTTTTGGAGAGTCTTTGTACTTCATCGATCCTTGATTTGGGTGAGACCCGGTGTACACCATATTTGAATATTTAGTTTCATCACTTAAAACATAACTTAGACTTATCCAAGGTCATCACTGGACTTCCTTGGTTATAGGTCGACCATAATGTCTTCATACTTCTCTGCAGTGCTTGGTGGCTTCACTATATTTGAATATCCTGCCTTGCTTTGCCGTCCCTACCAACTAGTACAATACTTGTCCGACTTAACTTATACAACTTGTCGACTCTAAGTAAAGACTTATACAGAGAATTCTAACTTATTTCAGGCTTGCTATAACAGCTAGTATGGCCATCATCAAAACATAATAGAATGTTCCTAACAAGGATGAAGCATAAGCTTAATGGCATCAGGAGGCAAGGGGGTCAGATCAGCTTTAGCATCAAACATATTGAACTTCCTGAGTAAGTTGATAACATATTTGTGATGATGATGAAGAAGACCAGAAGTACTGGATTCAACCTCAACTCCCATTAAATAAGAAAGAGATCCCAAATCTTTGATTGAAAAATGAGAACCCAAACGATCCACAAAGGCCAAAACTGCAGCAGAGTCAACACTGGTGACTATGATATCATCAACATAAACCAAAACAACCAGGAATGTGGGTGATGCAGAGAGGACAAACAAGGAGGAATCATCAGCGGAATTGGAAAACCCAAGTCATAACAGAAACCTTTCCAACTCTGAATACCAAGCATGAGGAGTCTGTTTGAGACCATAGATAGCCTTATGGAGCTGACATACATAGTCAGGATGGTTAGAATCAATAAAACCAGGGGGTTGGGTCATAACAACCTGCTCAGTCAAAGTACCCTGCAAGAAAGCGTTATTAACATCTAGTTGGCGAATGGTCCACCCATAAGAAATAGCCAGAGAGAGAACAAGACGAATTGTGGTAGGTTTTACAACTAGGATAAAAAGTCTCAAAGTAATCCACACCAGGGTGTTGGGTAAAGCCCAAAGAAACTAACCGAGCCTTGTTGCGATCAACGGAACCGACAACTTTGCATTTAATACGGAACCCATTTCCTGTAAACCAGATTAACCTGCGATGGACAAGGAACCAAAGACCAAGTACCATTAGTAACCAAAGCATTAAATTCATTAGACATTGCAGGGCGCCAATGTGGAGACTGAATAGCATGTTTGTAAGTATAAACTTCATTATCAGAGTATTTTGAATCCATCTGGGAGTTTAGGTTGAGGATTTGGTGAGGTTTGAATATGTTGTTGTGAGCTCGAGTGGTCATAGGATGAGAGAGGGGAGGCGGGGAGGACGGGGAAAAAGAAGAGGAGGAATAAGGATCGGAAGGAGAGGAAGAGTCGGGAGATGGGGATTCGGTAAAGGTAGAATGATACGTGGGCTCAGCAGAGGGTGCGGCTTCAGAGAGGGCTGGTGGAGAAGGGACAAAGATAGGGTCAGAGAGAGCCTAGAGGAGACCAGGAAGCCACGAATCAGGGGAGTAGGTGACGGGATCATAAGGTGTGGGGTGTGATTAGGAAAAACCGTTTCGACAAACTTCACATCACGGGAAACATACAAGCGATTGGATTCAAGATGAAGACATAGATATGTACTTTGAGTTAAGGAGTAGCCGAGGAAGATACATGGGAGGGAATTTGGTTCAAGTTTGTGTTGGGTGTAAGGGCGTAACCAGGGGTAACATAAGCACCCGAAAACTCGAAGTTTGGAATAATTAGGGGACTGGTGAAACAAGTTTTCATAAAGGGAGAGCATAGAGAGGACCAGAGTAGGCATGCGATTAATTAGGTAAACCACAACACAGAAGGCATAAGTCCAGTAAGAGAGGGGCATATGAGCAGTGTGGAGAAAAGTGAGGCTCGTTTCCATAATGTGTAGGTGACGGCGTTCCGTCAGACCATTATGTTGAGGTGTGTGAGGAGGGGAGGTGTAGTGAGCAATACCATGATCATAAAGAAAAGGGCGGAGAGCAATAAATTCGGTTCCATTATCTGTGTAGAGTATTTTAATGACTGTATCAAATTGTTTCTCAACCAAGGTTTTAAATCGAGGAAAAATCGTGAGACCATCAGACTTGCGTTTAAGAGGATATAGCCAAGTGTAACGGGTAAAATGATCAACAAAGACAACACTATACTTATATGCATCCGTAGAATAAACAGGCGATGTCCGTACATTAGGAAAAAATATTTCAAGAGGTCGGGAAGAGTGCAAGGTTGAAACAGAAAAAGGTAAACGATGACTCTTTTGACTGAGACATGCATCACAATGAGAAACATCATGCAGATGATCAGTAGCTAGAGAATGTTGGTTTAAATAGGGGAGTTGATTGTGTAGAAATTTAAGACGTGGTCAATAGTCTGAAGCAGCTATGAGGGCAATCATGGCCCGATATGCATAGATTATTGAACCGTTATGAGATAACGAGTTTAAGTCTCTTTCGACCGGATAACCATTGTCTAAGTTTGTCAAGACTTATACCGAATTATGGGTACCCAGACCTCCATGTCGGGGGTATTAACTAATAAGTATCCTGCGTCGAACTGAGTTTAGAAATTAGGGAACGACCTATGTCATGTTGATGGCTTAGGAGCTTTTTTCACTTGATAACGGCCTATGACATGTTGATGGCTTAGGAGCATTTTTCACTTGATCAGACCACTTTACTTTTCTCAGAAAAAAAGACCGCTTTACTGTGGTCGGGCCATATCTGAGCTCTGATATAGCGTTGAGCTCGTTAGACCTGTTTTACTTAGAATATTCAAATTAGATTATTATATATGTGTCACGTGTATTACCCAAGTCAATAGGTAGGATATCTTGGATGTTTTTAATTTGATTTTTACGGAAACAAAAGATACACACACACACACACACTCTTTTTCCACCCAAGCAGAACCCTGATCACAGTCGGGTTATGATCTAATCAGGGCCGTCCCTGTGGGGAGGCCTATTAGGCCGTGGCCTTGGGCCTCCCCTAAATGTAGTAATTTCAGGGCCCCAAAAATGATCCAGTAGTACTATTATGTTGCACATGTTTACTATATGTTATATTTAGTTGGGTCATTTTCTCATAGTCCAATTCCAGTTCCAACATTTATTTTAATCCAATAAGTTTTTAAATTCGTTGTTGTATAGTAATTCATAAATAAAAGAGTACGACAATGAAATTGCATCTTTAGTTTTATATTTAGTTTCTTTTTATAACTCTAGTATAAAAATAAAAGAAACACTTGCTGCCTCTGTGTCTCTACTTTCCAATATGTGAGGCAAAATCAATGTCTTCAAACAAGATTCCCCATAGTCTCTGATTTCCGGTATATATTTTTCATTTGTTGACATTATCATTACTTTTTTACACTAATTAATTAGTTTTCATAAAAGAATTTTGCTGTTATGTTTCTTCCATCGATCTGTTAATGGTTCAGTATGACCATTTTGCAGATATGATAATCGTTTTTTTAATTTTGTTCCAGCGTTACCAATTTTTTTTATGGAGTGTTTGCTTAATTGAATGAAATACTATCAGAATACGAATCCATTTTAACACGTGGTACTTTTAATTAGTGGTTTTGCTCCTAAGAATGTTAACAGACAACTGATACATTCTTTAACAATTCTAATGTAATCAAAATTTATCCTATAATGTTAAGACTCTTTCTAGATGATTTAACATATTGATTTGATTTTAGTTTTTGAAATAGAAATATTCAGGGCCCGACAAATACATTTGGCCTAAGGCCCCGGTTTCTACAAGGACGGTCCTGGATCTAATGTTAACCACTAGGCCGAAACCTTGTTATTATCTTGCATGTTTTTATTAATGCGATATCTTTGATCTTTGAAACGGTTAAAATATTAGAGAGAGAAGATTCTTTAAACAGTGGATTAATTGTTGAATTGTCTTTTTTGTTTGGGGGGGTTGGTTGGTCTGTGAATTAAATTGGCTTTTAATTGTCGATTTTTCTTGTCAAATCTTACGTTTAACTATTGTGCCTGGTTTGATAGTGAACAGTGTACACCAGTTAAAACTGGAAACAAGTACGACTTTCATACTGAACTGTGACAATGAAAAATTATATTTCGTTCTAGAAATACAAATGTCATGCAAAATGTAATTTATTTGACTACCCTAAAAATCCACATTAATTATGTGTATTTTTACCCTCAAATTGCAGGATTGTTTTTATCACGAATCCTGTATTTGTTCAATTCTAGTGGTTTTACTAAGAATATCAAAAGTATGTGATATTTTAATTAATATGTAATTTCCTAAGTATATGTGATACGTTATATGCTTACAAATCACTAGTTGTTGTTCCTTTGTCGGTGTGTAGAGGTAAAACGATTACAAACTTATATCATAATTGCATGAAAAACACGTGAATGTAATGAATATATACTGAATTATAAGATGAGTTGTATAACAATGAAGTTGAAAGCATAAATTTACATCCTAATTCAACGATAACAACTGTTGTAGCTGTGAGCAATGGAATAAAACGAAGCCGGGTTGAGAGACTGAGTTTATTTGTTAATAATATGCTGGTGATATTTTGTTGGGCATTTTCAAAATATCAACAAACCAAACTCACCCTCCAAACCCCGACCAGTTTGAGGCAGTGTATTAGAGGACACAAAGATGTGATTGACATTTAGATTGTGTTTGAAATAAATGATTAATTTGTTTATTTATTTAAATTTATCTTAAAATAATACAAATATCTATCTTTATTTGTGTTTATTTAGAGTTATGACTTCTATCCTATATAAAGGATGGTATAGTATCATTACAATTCGTTCAATTAAACCTTTGATTTAGAGTTTTTTTTTTTTCGATCAACGTATTCTGAGTTTCTTAATGTATACCCTTGTGAAATGAATATCTAATACATCATTGTAGGGAAAATCGCAATCCCAAAAATGAATATCGCAAAATTGAAGATCTAATACATCATTGTAGGGAAAATTGCAAAATTGGTCCTATAATATTGCATGTGTAATACCATTCCAATTTAGCAAAATTGATCTCATAACTTTGGGATGACAACGATTACGGTCTCATACGATTCTAATTTAACAATATAGGTCTCATAAATTGAAAAAGAAAAATCTCAATTTAAGAGCACATCTCACTAGACCAAAATTGTTAAATTTGATACTTATGAGGCCCCATTCAAAAAAAAGAGAAACTTATGAGGCCAATATTTGTATCATCACAAAGTTATAAGACCAATTTTACTAATTTGGAATTGTATGAAACCAAAATTTCTAACTCCACATAGTCATGAGACCAATTTTACAATTTTCAATCAATGTACCATATTGTTTGATTAATAACATATATTGATGGAATTTTCTATATAATATATTGATGGAATTTTTTTATTTTATAGATGAAACATAAAAATACAATCCCTACGCCATATCATGAGTTTGAAAAGAAGAAGTTAACAAACGGTAATCTCCATTGAAGGAGATGAAGATAAGTTTGTAGAGAAAGTTTTTGTATTCTTCTCAATGATTCATTCAACCACAGTACACGCATACATATATCCTTACACACACAAATCTATGAAACAGAATTTAGGAGAACAAATAACAAAGTGACAAGTGTACCCACTAATCTTCTTACACCTGTAAGCTCCAATTATCCTTTATTATTTTCAGCCCCTCTCAAACGAAGATGTGAATCAACCACATTGAGTTTATCCTTGAACTTGTTGAACACAGAATTGGACAGAGGTTTAGTAAATATGTCTGCAACCTGTTCACCTGAAGGAATGTAGCAAACTTTGATCTTCTTTTCAAGCACCATATTTCTTATGAAGTGGACATCAACTTCAATATGTTTAGTTCTAGCACGGTACACTGGATTTTGAGCCAAACTTGTTGCCCCTGTATTATCACACCACATAATTGGTACAGCAGGGAGCCTGAACTTCATTTCTTGTAGCAACTGAACAATCCACTGAATTTCTGCTCCTAGGTTGGACAGGGCTCTATACTCAGATTCACAACTTGACCTTGCCACCACAGACTGCTTTTTAGAACTCCAAGTGATTAAGGAGTTCCCAAGATAAACACAATACCCCCCTGTAGACTTCCTATCAGTGGGACTAGTAGCCCAATTTGCATCAGTGAAACCATGTAAATGCAGTTTCAGGTCACTACTGGGAACAAAATGTAGACCATGTGTCAGAGTGCCTTGCACAAACCTGAGTAGTCTTTTCAAGGCATGCCAATGACTGGTGTAAGGATCTTGCATGAACTGGCTCAGGGCATTCACTGTGTAGGCAATATCTGGCCTGGTAGATGTCAAGTACTGCAAAGCCCCTATAGCACTTCTGTAGACACTCGGATTTGCAAGAGGTTCACCTTGCTTTGGAGCAAGTGGTTTTCCAGGCACCATAGGAGTTGGACAGGATTTAAGATGCTGCATGTTCAACTTTTTCAGAAGTTGAGAGGCATAATAGGCTTGATTTAGGTATATACCAGTTGAATCCCTTTGCACCTGCATTCCTAAGAAGTGAGATACCTGTCCTAGGTCTTTTAATGAGAATCTGGAGTCAAGCAGCTTGATGAACTTCTTGATCAGTGTAGAAGAATTCCCTGTAACCAGTATGTCATCAACATACACCAACACAAACGAAGATTTGATTTTGACACTAAACATGAACAAAGAAGTATCGATACCTGATTGAGTGAACCCCCAGTTTATCATTTGGGATCTCAAAGCATCAAACCATGCCCTTGGAGCTTGTTTTAGACCATAGAGTGCCTTTTTCAGTTTGCACATATACTGAGGTCTTGAAGTATTAGTGAAGCCTTCAGGCTGTTCCATGTAAACAGGTTCTGACAACGGTCTATTAAGGAAAGCATTATTGATGTCAATCTGATTCACAGGTCAGTTAAAGGAGACAACTAAAGTCAGTATTACTCTTATTGTTGCTGACTTAGCTACTGGACTGAATGTTTTAGTGTAGTCCACTCCATAGTGCTGACTATACCCTTTAGCAACTAACCTGGCTTTATACTTTAAAACAGATCCATCTGGTCTCAATTTAACCTTGTAAATCCACCTGTTACCAACTACAGACTTCCCTGCAGGCAAAGGAACCAAATCCCACATTTGCTTTGTCATGAGAGCTCTGAATTCTTCCCCCATAGCCTGCCTCCACTCACTGTGTTCTAAGGCTTCTGTAACAGTTTGTGGTTCTGTAGGAAATGAGTGAGCACTGGAAATAACAGTAGAATAGACTTTGGGTTTGTAGATCCCACTCTTAGACCTAGTTTGCATAGGATGATGTCTAACTGGTGGTGCAGGTGCTACAGGTGAAGCAGGTGAGCATGTGGTGTCTGTGTCTGGATCTGACTGATAATTTTCAAAATGACTATATGAGACTAGTGTTTGCTCAGTTCCATTATGAACTGGTGAATGATCAGTGGAGATAGGATTTTTATCTGGTGAGTTGCAAGGTGTGTGTGTAGCAGGTGTAGGAGGAACAGAAGATACCTGTCTGTTATGTGTATCATTCTCAACAAGTCCAGGATACACCTCCAGGATACCAGTCTGCCTCTCTGCCTGTGTGGAAGTAAGAGTCAAAAATGGAACAGCTGCCAAATAATCAGTTACAACATCCCTAGATGGTCCTTGAGAAAAGCCATGACCAAAGGGGAACAAGGTTTCATAAAAAACAACATTATTTGATATGTAAATTCTGCCACTCTCATCAAGGCACTTGAACCCCTTGTGACAGGAGCTGTGTCCAAGATTAACACACCTTTTACTATGGAACTGAAATTTATGAGTGTGGTATGGTCTAAGATTGGGCTAGACAGCACATCCAAAGGTTTTGAGATATTTGTAATTAGGTGTCTTGTGAAACAAGGCTTCAACAGGAGAAATGTTATGTAACACAGGAGTAGGGAGACAGTTGATCAAAGAAACTGCAGTCTGGAAAGCATGCCACCAATATCTTAGGGGCATGGAGGCTTGAGCCATGAGTGTTAATCCAGTTTCCACAATGTGTCTGTGCTTCCTCTATGCCCTGCCATGTTGGGCATGATCACGGGGAAAGGGTGCCTAAAAACTATTCCTTCTTTGTTTAATAAGTCTTAAAGGGGTCTATATTCCCCACCCCAATCAGACTGAAGACATTTAATTTTGGTGGAGAACTAATTTTCAACTAGGGCTTTAAATTGCAGAAAGACAAAAAGGGTGTCAGATTTATGTTTGAGAGGATAAATCCAAGTGTGTCTAGTGTGATCATCAATAAAGTGTATGTAATAGCTATACCCTTCAACAGATTGCATAGGAGCAGGGCCCCATAAGTCAGTGTGAACAAGATCAAACATACACTTAGCATGAGAATTGGACAAAGGATGAAATAAATTATGAGCTTTGCCAAACTGGCATGATTAACTAAAAGACAAAGTGCTTTTCAATTTGACATTACAGAGGTTTAAGACGGTACTTAGAACTTGACTAGAAGGGTGGCCTAACCTCCTATGCCACACATCAGCATTAAAATCTAAATTATTACATCCAATATGACTGTTGGACACAAAAAGGCAAGTAGAATCTGATTTGGAGTGAAGGGAGATCTGATTTTTGTCCTCATAGGGCAGACTGATCTGATAAAGTCCATCTTGAAGTTGACTCTTGAGAAGCATTGTCCCTGTGTGTTTGTCCTTGACATCACAAAACAAACCATTAAATTCAATGATGACAGGATTATCAGACATTAATCTAGACACACTAATCAGATTTTTAGTGATTTGAGGGACATGAAGAACATACTTTAAGTGTATACAGGATGCAGGGGTGTTTAACACAATATTACCAATGTGAGCTATTGCTAATTTCTCACCATTTTCTACCACCAAAGTATCCTTACCATTGTAGCTAGACTTGATGCTCATGTTTCCAAGGTCTACATGGTTTGTGGCTCCACTATCCAGGTACCAAGAATTGTCATTGAAAGTACCAGGAGTTGCTATATATGCTGAGATTTGTTTTGGACCTCCTGTGTTTGAGTTGTTGTTGAGAGGTCCTTGGAAATCTTCTTCAAATCTGTGCCAGCATTCCAAGGCTGTATGACCATTTTTACCACAGAGTTGGCAAGTCATACAAGTCCTACCACCATTTCTACCTTGATTTCTACCTCTTCCTCTTCCTCCTCTGGAATTTCATCTACCTCTATTTTTGTTGTTAGTATTTGACCTTCCACTATTCCGGAAACCAGCCCCCTATGAATATGTAGCAACATGAGCAGCAGGGCCCTATGAAGCTGTATTACCAGTGGAAATAGTGGAATTGAATTTTGCCAGCAACCTTTCATGGGTCAAAAGTTGAGACTGAACCTCATGCCATGTAAGTGAACCAATTCTAGAGGTGATATTCACTATAACTGCCTCATAATCCTTGTCTAATCCTCCTAAAACAGCCAGAATCAGTCCTGCTTTAGATATTGGATATCCAGCAGCTACAAGTCCATCACTGTAGGATTTCATCTGGGCAAGATAGTCACTCATGCTCTTTGATCCCTTATAAGATCTGGTCAAAGCATTCTTGTATTCTAACATCCTAGCCTCAGATTGGTTGTTAAACAAAACTTCAAGGGTGGACCAGATTTGGTGTGAGATCTCACAGCCCATGATTTCAATGAGGACCTGTTCTGTGATAGAGCTCAACAACCATCCAGAAAGTAACTGGTCTGTAGCATCCCATTCTTCTACAGCAGAGCTGTGAATAGTGGAGTAAATACCTGTGTTGGATGGCCTGGGTTTTGTGCCAAAGAGAAATCCCTCGAGTCTGTGTCCTCGCACAATCGGTAAAATGGTGTACCTCCAAAGAAGATAATTATCTCTTGTTAGCTTGACATTGCATGTCTGATTGAGATGTCCATGAAATGGATAAGCAGGTGATAGAACCGATCCAGGAGTTGGAGAACGGAAAGGAGAAGTAGGAGGAGGAACTGTTGGTGGTAACATGGTTCCAGTAATCTGACCAAAGGAATAACCACCATTGAAATCAGGTGGCGGATAAAGGAAACCAAAGTAGAGCTGAGACACCATTGTCGATCTGGGTAGTCCAGTGGCATGCAGAGTTCCTCCGGTGACTGTAGTGTCAGCAACGGTCGGGAAGATAGCCATTGAGCTTGCAGCGGTGGTGTTTACTACGGTTGTTGCGAAACGATTGCGGCCGGTGGTGTTTCTGCGGTATTGCGGAGCACCAGAAGAGTTGGTCCCTGAACTCATATCAACGTTTTGATGGCTCTGCTACCAAGTTTGAAAAGAAGAAGTTAACAAACGCTAATCTCCATTGAAGGAGATGAAGATAAGTTTGCAGAGAAAGTTTTTGTATTCTTCTCAATGATTCATTCAACCACAGTACACATATACATATCTTTACACACACAAATCTATGAAACAGAATTTAGGAGAACAAATAACAAAGTGACAAGTGTACCCACTAATCTTCTTACACCTGTAAGCTCCAATTATCCTTTATTATTTTCACCCATACACAATGCGTCATCGAAACATAGTTTTAACTCCTTGCAAAAACTCACTGTGGAAAAATTCAGATGTATAGAAAAAAGTACAACATTCTATGCTCCAGTCTCAACGCCTCCAAAACAAAACCAACATATATCAAAACAATCACATCAATATTTCAAATGTAGAGATTTTAAGAAAATATCTCTAAGTGACAAAAAAAGAAAATATCACTAAAAATCTATGAATTATTTATTCATTTGTGTTCAAATTTAGATATCAATCAGATACAATGGTGGTATAATTGTCCTTTAATCATATGGGTTAAATAGTGATTATTTATTGTTACATTGGAATTTAGCTAATACTAGTAGCTGATGAGTGATGTCATGTGTTTACGTGTACAGCTGTTTTCAATTAATTACATAATGAGCTAAGAGATTAAGGAGAATAGTTTTGGTTTTACATAAATTTGTTAGACCGGATAATGAGCTAAGAGATATATTCAATGCTTTTTAACATAACGACTTTGTTATTCTTTAAGAAAAACATCTTTGATGACATGTTAAAAGATTATTATTGACTATGACCACTCTCAAAGACATTTCTTTCACACTAGTTGAACTCATAAAATACTATACTTTTTTTAATGCTAGAACTCAATAAGTAAAAAAAATTACAACTTGTAATAAATCCTAATTCGGTTAATAATCTGTAAGACATGAGTAAAATACGGCACTGCTCCGTGAGACCCTGAAATTCGTAAACTTCAAAGCATGAATAACTTATAACAAGTTAATGACATCATTCATTCATAAGATATATAGTTTCCAAACCCACAGCCCCCCCCCCCCCCCCCCCTCTCTAAACGTGGATATGTCCAAGGAGTAATTCTTACGTAGATAGTCTCTATTACACCCATCCGCTCGATTTGCGTTACCTGGACAAAAAAATAAAAACATTTTTGTATGTATATACACATAACGCATATCTGACGGTCGAGTCTAATAGATGCTCTTTATCTAAGAATTTTTCATGTCCAAGCAATAGGTACAATCTATGCAGACCCTTTCTGCATTTTTTTTTTTTCCGGAAACGAAAGAATAAACACCACACACACACCCTAAACGGGGATCGGACCCTTTCTGCCTTAAACTCCATATCATAAACTCCAAACAATAAAAGTAAATCTATTAACTAACTCCAACACTAAACAACCCGTCAACCCATCAAATACATAGTAATACATCTCATGACATTGTATTGTGAATCGAGATTTAACAATCATAATCGTAATTGAGATTACTGTATTACGATTTCATTCTAGGGACGTTACAATACATAATATTAAAGTATTTAATTAAAATTAAATAACAAGTTCTAATAGTAATAATAATTATAATAGCGCATAAGCAAATTGTGCAATAACCTGACTTGAACTTTTGGTTTAGAATTACCGAAACAATCTCTCACCTTAACCCAATCACTGTTGGTGATTTAAGTATAACCATGTCCATTAGTGTAATTAAGGGTTTGGTACAAAGATGGGTGAACTCGAACACTCTGTTGTGGGTTTGGAGGTGCGGAATGCACGCTCATATAAGTGTTTACGAGTTTACGGATGTAAATGATCAAGTAGAGCTTGTAAAACGAATGTAAAAGACACAGAAATTCGGTTTTGGAAAAAACAGAGCAACAGGCGGCCACCTGTGCCCTTAGGCGCCCGCCTGTGAGGTTTTGTTCAGGCAAAATGTTGATCAGGTTCTTCTTCAGTTTCCTGGTCCTCACAGGCGCCCGCCTGTGACCCGAAAATGCGAATTGTTGTGTCTTTTCCTTGTTTTTCAGCAGTTTTTTGCTCTCAACACCTTTCCACAAAGGTGTCTCTTAAACTAAACGTTTTAACTAACTACTTCTGAGCCTAGAAGGTGTTATGACAGGACCGTCAGGGATAAAAACGGATTGCAATAATCAAGAATAAACGAGAAAGAATAAATCACATAAGAACAATAACACATGATTTAACGTGGTTTCCAGCAAGATGCCGACTAGTCCACGAGGCGAAACAAGGAGATTATATTATCACTTTGGAGATTTTTAGAGACTGCAATTGCATACGCAATTGTCGCGCATCTTGATGTTAACTGCTAATATTCTAGGTTACAACATACTTGTATTTATAGTCACCAAACCCTAAACCTAGCCGCCATAACTGAGATCTTGGTAGATCGACTAAAATACCCCAGATGTGAACTCTGCTGACTTCACCGGGACGTAACTGGCGATATTTGCCTGCCGACATTGCCCCTGGCTGGTATACCTGCCGATATTTGCCTCATTGATGTACCTGCTGACATTGCCCCTGCTGATATACCCTGCTGACATTACTCAGCTGGCTTGCCCTACTGAGAGGTCAAGTCACTATTTCTAACAATCTCCGCCTTGACTTGAACTCTCGTTCAAACAGATGTATAACCGGATGTACTGTACCAGATGCATTCGTCAATGCCAGATGTACTGTACCAGATTCTCCCTCTTCTTCAGACTTAATTGAGTTGAGAACAGATATGATCAACAGATTCAGACTTGATCACCAGACAAGATGTGATTACCAGATTCAGATGTAACCACCTAAGTTGAGAACACACTCAGCTGAGTTCTTCAGATTCAACTTCAACCAAACAGATTGCAGATTCAGATTCAGACATTATGGTGGCGGATGTGAACAAAACATAAATAAGGTTAGACTCCTCCAGATGAGACTTAACTCCAGATGAGAACTCCACCTCAGACATGTTCACCAGATGCTAAGCAGACTTAACTCTGCTGAGACTTCCAGACAAATATGTAGAACCACTACAGACATGTTCAACAGATTCAGTAGATGCCACCCTAGTGACAGATGGAATCATCTGACTTTTATCAGCAGACTTCCCAGACTTGAACATTCCACTCTACTCAACTGACTTTCACTCAGCTGATACTGGATCAGCAGACCTTCACCCTGCTGACCCCAGATTTTGGTTCCACCAGATTCAGCTCTTGATTCTTCAGGTTCAGATGCACAACTAAGTGCCAAATTAGTGTTGACTATTCTCAGCAGAGTTCTACAGACTCAGCTGTGTATGGACCTGAAGCTCCACCTGCTTGTCAGCACCCTAGATTCAGATTCAGACAAGATTTGCATTAGGGTCTTCGGAATCACCCTTCTTGAATGTCTTCTTTTCAGTTTTTCCATTCCCTTTGCAACTGCTACTAGCAATTAAACCAGCAACCTGATTGTCTGTACCTGTGCCTACTGAATTATGCCTTAGCTCTTGATTATGGAGAGATGCCCTAACATCCTCCAATGACACATCGTCTCTCACAACAATAAAAGACTGCACAAAATTCTCATATGATGCTGGCAATGATACCAACAAAATTAGAGCTGCATCCTCATCTTCGATCTTAACACCAATACTCCTTAAATCAAGCAATATTGTGTTCAAACTTTTCCAGATGATCTCTCGAGAGGCATTCCTTCATGCATCTTTAAATCGAATCGACGTTGCTTCATCAAAGAACTTGTTGGTCAACGACTTTGTCATATCTGAGACTCTCAAGCTTCAACCACAGCCTAACTCTTTGAATCCTCTTCAAGAACCCGGTGATAACTTCATCAGACAAGCACAACAAAATCATTGAATGTGCTTTCTTCTCTAGATCGGCCATCTCAGCGTTTCCGGTATCCACCGCCTTTGACAACAGAGCCCAGAGCCCCAGTTTCTTCAATAGAGCACGCATCTTGATTTGCCACAGATTGAAATTGTTCCTTCCTGTGAATTTATCAATCTCAACATTTAACCCAGACATCTTGATCTTGCCAAAGAGCAGAACTTTTATCACAGAATCCTAGCACCGGTGAAGGTCTTAATGAAGATAAAATTTTGTTCAAACGGATGATTCCTAAATAGAATCTCTGAATCCCTGATGATAACCTGTACGCTCCGATGCCACTTGTTATGACAGGACCATCATGGATAAAATGGATTGCAATAATCAAGAATAAACGAGAAAGAATAAATCACATAAGAACAATAACACATGATTTAATGTGGTTTCCGGCAATATGCCGACTAGTCCACGGGCAGAAACGAGGAGATTATAGTATCACTGAAGATTTTACAGACTCTGCAATTGCATACGCAATTGCTGCTGCAACTGATGTTAACTGCTAATATTCTAGGTTACAACAGACTTGTATTTATAGTCACCAAACCCTAAACCTAGCCGCCATAACTAGATCTTTGGTAGATCGACTAAAATACCCCAGATGTGAACTCTGCTGACTTCACCAGACGTAACCTCTTTGATATTTGCCTCATTGACATTGCCCCTGTTGCATACCCCGCCGACATTGCCTCTTTGGTATACCGTGGCCGATATTTGCCTCTTTGATATACCCTGGCCGACATTACTTAGCCGGGCTTGCCTGCTTTGAGAGGTCAAGTCACTATTTCTAACAGAATGTATAAAAACAAGTTTTACTTATTTTAAAAATACTTGTGAAAGATAGCAATTACTTGATCATTTTGAGAGAAAACATTGAAAACACTTCAAAGTGTTCTTCATCTTTGTGTGTCAGAACTTTTTAATAAAACTCCATTAGTATACTTTTCTTTTTGTGCCAAAAATAAAATGGCAAACATAGTCTTATCTCACAGAAGTATTCGAGCAACCCGGGGCATCCAATAAGGGTCGAATAACTTTTGTAGGAAAGTGTTCCTACACGATTCTACGTTATATCAAATTATTTGAGTTCCTGCGATTTTGGTTGACATTGTTGTTTACATTCCCTTGAAAGCCTATTTTATTAAAACAATCTACAAAAGTTATTTCATTAATTTCTGCAATGTCAAGTGTTAAGGAGATGACTACAAACTTTGGAAAATTGGAAAAGTTTGAAGGTGTTAATTTTAGAAGATGGCAAAGGAAGATGCATTTTCTGCTAACAACATTGAAAGTGGTGTATGTGTTGAGTACACCGATGCCTGAAGTAATGGATGACGGACCATTGGAGGAACTGAGGAGGAAGAACAAATGGGAGAATGATGACTACATCTGTAGAGGTTCACATTCTAAACGGTATGTCTGATTCGTTGTTTGACATTTACCAAAATGTTGAGTCTGCAAAAGAACTTTGGGATTCACTAGAGTCTAAATACATGAATGAAGATGCCTCTAGTAAAAATTTCTTGGTTGGTAATTTTATGAAATATAACATGATAGATTCAAGGTCGTTAATGGAACAATATAATGAATTACTGTGCATTTTGGGTCAGTTTGCACAACATAAAATGGAAATGGATGAGTCAATTTCGGTGTCAAGCATTATAGATAAATTACCACCATCATGGAAAGATTTTAAACACATGTTAAAACACAAAAAGGAAGAATTATCTCTGGTAGAACTTGGTAGTCACTTGCGTATAGAGGAATCTCTAAGGGCGCAAGAGGGCGGTAAAACCAAGGGTAAATAGGTAATGGATTCGACCTCTATCAATATTATGGAAGCCAGTGAATGTTCATATAAGAACAAAGGAAAAGATAAGAAAAAGTCTTCCAAAAACAATGGCAAAGGTACCAACAAAACACCGAAAGGTGCTTGTTGGAATTGCGGGAAAACTGGACATTTCAGGGTTGATTGTCGAGTAAGGAAGAAAGAATCAAACAACAGTTCTGGGCAAGGGTCTAAGGACCAAGGTGCTCCTAAACATCAAGGTCAGAATGTTACTTGTGGATTTAATTCCAACGTGAATTATGTACCACTAATTTCTGAGGCATGTTATATGCAGGATGATGATGTTGCTTGGTGGATTGACTCGGGTGAAACGAGACACGTTTGCAAGGATCGAAGCTGGTTTAAAATCTATGAACCTGTGATCGATGGATCCATGCTACTTATGGGAAACGAGTCAAGGGCTGCCATAGTTGGAATAGGAAGTGTTGCTTTATCTTTTAGTTCTGGAAAATGTATTAATTTGAAACATGTGTTGCATGCTCCGTGTATACGGAAAAACTTGGTTTCTGTTAGTTTATTATGTAAAGAAGGTTATAAACCAATATATGAGTCGGATAAGTACATATTAAGTAAGTGTGGTGTATTTATTGGATTTGGTTACTTATGTAACGGCATGTTTATGTTAAATATTCAGAATGATGTTGTAAATAATGTTGTTGCAATCCATGATGTTAATAGTTCTGTTTTGTGGCATGCTCGGTTGGGACATGTTCATTATAAGCGTATGTTGATAATTCTAAAAATGAGTTAATTCCATCTTTTGACATGAATATGAATAAGTGTAATACTTGTATGTCAAATAAAATTGTGAGACAACCTTTTCATAGTGTTGAAAGGTCATCTTCCGTTTTAGAACTTATTCATAGTGATCTATGTGATTTCTGTGCTACGCCTTCTTTTGGTAATAAAAGATATGTAGTGATATTTATAGATGATTGCACTCGGTTGTGTTATGTTTTTTACTTCATTCTAAAGACGAGGCAATCTATAAATTTAAAATCTATAAAAATGAGGTAGAATTACAATTAACCACTAAAATAAAAAGGTTGTGTACCGATCGAGGTGGTGAATATTTTGATCCAACCTTTTTCGGGTCATGTGGTATAACACATGAGGTTACAGCGCCATATACGCCACAACAAAATGGCATAGCGGAAAGGAAAAACCATACTCTTAAAGAGATGGTTAATTCCATGTTATCTTACTCTGGTTTGAGTGAGGGATTTTGGGGAGAAGCCATGTTAACGGCTTGTTATTTACTGAATAGAATTCCTAATAAAAGGAATCCTATTTCCCCATATGAACTTTGGTTCAAAAAGAAGCCGAACTTGAATTATCTACGAGTTTGGGGTTGTAGGGCTGTTGTAAGACTTACCGTGCCTAATATTAAAACCTTGGGTGAAAGAGGCATTGATTGTATCTTTATTGGATATGCTTTGCAATTCAAAGCATATAGGTTCTATGTTATAGAGCCTAATGATTCAGTTGTTGTTCATTCGGTGATTGAGTCAAGGGATGCCATCTTTGATGAACATCGGTTTACTTCTATACCGAGGCCAAAAGATATAACTCCTACTATTGTTGGAGTAGAGAACAACAATGGTGTTGATTCTCAAGACGAGCCTTCCGAGCTTCGTAGAAGCAAAAGGGCTAGGAAACGAAAGTCTTTTGGTCCCGATTATCAAACTTATTTGATGGAAGGAACAAGAGATGAAGTATGATTTCAATACTCATATTGTTATAATATTGATGAGGATCCTAGGACGGTTAAGGAGGCTATGGAGTCTCGAGACGTGTCATTTTGGAAAGAAGCCATCAATGATGAGATGGATTCCATAATGGGAAACAACTCGTGGATCCTTACGGATCTTCCGCGTGGTTGCAAACCTTTGGGTTGCAAGTGGATATTTAAAAGAAAGATGAAAGTTGACGGTACTGTCGACAGGCATAAAGCCAGATTGGTAATTTAAGGCTTTAGGCAAAAGGAAGGTATTGATTATTTTGATACCTATGCACCGGTTGCTAGAATCTCCACAATTAGATTGTTGATTGTCTTAGCAGCTATTAACAATCTTGTAATCCATCAAATGGATGTTAAAACAGCTTTCTTGAATGGAGATTTAGAAGAAGAAATATATATGAAACAACCGGAGGGGTTTGTTATGCCTGGAAATGAGCATAAGGTGTGTAAGCTTGTTAAATCATTGTACGGGCTTAAACAAGCACCTAAACAATGGCATCAGAAATTTGATGAGGTTGTCTTGTCTAATGGTTTTAAGCTTAACCAATCTGACAAGTGTATATATAGCAAATTTGACAATACCGGTAATGGTGTGTTAATTTGCTTATATGTTGATGACATGTTAATTTTTGGAACTAACCAAGAACAAGTTGACCTTTGTAAGGCCTTTTTCTCATCAAGTTTCTCTATGAAAGACATGGGGGAGGCGGATGTGATTCTTGGAATCAAGATCAAACGGAGTGACAAAAGGATCTCTTTGACACAATCTCATTATATTGAGAAATTGTTAATGAAATTCAATTGTGAAAATTCTACTCCAGCTAATACTCCCATGGATCCTAATGAGAAACTCATGCCTAATACGGGAAATCCGATATTACAACTTGAGTACTCTCGGGTGATAGGATGTTTGATGTACGCTATGACTAGCACACGTCCGGATATTGCTTATGCGGTTGGAAAGCTAAGCAGGTTTACGAGTAATCCGAGTAGTCATCAGTGGCATGCGGTAACTCGTGTACTAAGGTATCTTAAGTTGACCAAGGATTTTGGCATGACTTATGTTGGACATCCTTCAGTAATAGAAGGATACTCAGATGCTAGTTGGATTCCCAATGTAGATGATCATTCTTCTACTAGTGGTTGGGTGTTTTTACTTGGAGGTGGTGCCATTTCATGGGCTTCAAAAAAGCAAACATGCATTACTGGCTCGACTATGGAGTCGGAATTTGTTGCCTTATCAGCAGCCGGAAAAGAGGCGGAGTGTCTTAGGAATTTGATCTATGAAATTCCGTTGTGGCCAAAACCAATATCACCCATTTCTATCCATTGTGATAGTGCATCTACCTTGTCTAAAGCATATAGTCAAGTGTATAATGTTAAGTCGCGACACCTGGGCGTTAGACATAGCGCGGTACGTGAGTTGATTACTCATGGGGTGATTTCGGTTGTTTTTGTGAGACCTCAACATAATCTAGCTGATCACTTAACCAAAGGACTGGCTAGAGACTTGGTACATAAGTCGGTAATCGGGATGGGTTTACAACCCCATATAAGTCTTGGTGATAGGATACCCAATTCCCCTCTAATACAATGTTAGAGGCATAATTCAACGTGGAAGGCCTATTGTCTTAGATTTGAGCACATGATATTGTCCCGAAGGTATGTGCTATGACCTGCAAGATTAGGTTGAAGATATTCTTCTTAATGAGTCTTTTGACAAAGTGCTATTGTAGGTGCACGATCAATAAAAGGCTCACCTATATGAGTATGAAGTTTGGCCGCTTCAAGGAAGTTCTAGGGTTGGCTTTTCTGTATGCTCAAGAATGGATATGGACACAAGGCCTGTTTAATTAGTGTCAAGAATAAACTTTTGGAGTTATCATAATTCATGTGTATATTATCTTCATGTATTCAAAATGTGTAAAAGGGTTCAATGCTTAGACACACCCCAATACTCGGATATTTGAAATGTGTAATATTACTTGGTGGTAATTCAATCTTCGTGATATTATCATTGATGCATGAGTTGTTATGTTTTGACTGAATTTTAGCTAAACCAAGGATTACACTTAAATGGGGGAGGAATGTTGGTGATTTAAGTATAACCATGTCCATTAGTGTAATTAAGGGTTTGGTACAAAGATGGGTGAACTCGAACACTCTGTTGTGGGTTTGGAGGTGTGGAGTGCATGCTCATATAAGTGTTTACAAGTTTACGGATGTAAATGATCAAGTATAGCTTGTAAAACGAACGTAAAAGACACGGAAATTCGGTTTTGGAAAAAAACAGAGCAACAGGCGGCCGCCTGTGCCCTGGAACCTAAGACTAAAAAACTAGACACTTCTCCATCCGAGCTATAACCACATATGCTACATAAAACACAACAAATTTTTTAAAGACATGTTCAGTATAAAAATATTATAGAGAATCTAATAATACCGAGATTTTATTTTTTTAAAAGGTATATATATATATATAGTATTCGTTTCACGTGGTGATAAACTTATTGAATGCTTATATTAAGTAATATAGGAGGTTGTTAACTTTTTTTTAATATATAATATACATATTGTATAATGCATGTGACTTAGTATATGTTTTTTTTTATCAAACTTGTTGATTAAGACAGTTCTGACAAGGAAAAAATGCAGCTACATCATATGGTTTTGCACCATTGATGTATTGGGTACTAGTACCACTACTTAATATATGCTTATTCTTTTATCAAATTAGTTTCTTTCTCTATCTTTAATTTTTGAATAATATTACTGTTACAACCACTCTAACACAATGCATCTCGTAATTTAATGAACCATTCTGACCGGGGGCGGATCTACCATGGGGCAAGAGGGGGCACATGCCCCTCATATTTTAAAATTACCATAATACCCTTAACAAATTTAATATTTCATACAAAATGGTATATAAAATATGCGTCTACTTGATTAACTAATTGTTATTCGCTTTGGTGGTTTGGCATTTGTTTCTTTTTATTATCTAATATTTCATTTACTTTATATACCATTTTGTATGAAATATTAAATTTGATAAGGGTATTATGGTAATATTAAAATTTGAGGGGGCATGCGCCCCCTCTTGCCCCATGGTAGGTCCGCCCCTTGTCAGAATGGTTCATTAAATTACGAGATGCATTGTGTTAGAGTGGTTGTAACAGTAATATTATTCAGAAATTAAATATAGAGAAAGAAACTAATTTGATAAAAAAAGAAGAAGCATATATTAAGTAGTGGTACTAGTACCCAATACTTCAATGCTGCAAAACCATATGATCTAGCTGCATTGTTTCCTTATCATAACCGCCTTAATCAACAAATTTGATAAAAAAAAAAGCATATATTAAGTCACATGCATTATACAATATATATTATACATAAATATTAAGAACCTCCTATATTACTTAAAATAAACATTTAATAAATTTATCACCATGTGTAACAAATACTATATATATATATATATATATATATATATATATACCTTTAATAAAATAAAATTGTCTGTATTATTACTTATTAGATTCTCTTTAATATTTTTATACTGAACATGTCTTTAAACAATATGTTGTGTTTTAAATAATATATGTGGTTGTAGCTCGGAAGGAGAAATGTTTAAATTTTTATTCTTAGGTTGCAGGTTCGAATCCCCTCATTAGATACATTTTATTCTTTGTAAAAAAAATGCTGATGTGAAAATTTGTCCTGGCGAGGAAAGATGACGTGTCAGTTTAGGATGAAATGTCATTTTTCTTGGCCGGAAAATGTATACAGTCAGCATTTTCCGGCCTTCAAGACCATTTTATGTGGTTGTAGCTCGGAAGGAGAAATGTTTAGATTTTTAGTCTTAGGTTGCAGGTTCGAATCCCCTCATTAGCAACATTTTATTTTTTGTAAAAAAAATGCTGATGTGAAAATTTGTACTGGCGTGGAAAGATGACGTGTCAATTTAGGATGACATGTCATTTTTTTTGGCCGGAAAATGTGTACAGTCAGCATTTTCCGGCCTTCAAGACCATTTTTGCAACAAAAAAAACCGCTTACAAGACTGAAATTTTCGCCGAAGAAAAACCAGGACCAAAATGGGAAAAAGTGTCCAATTACAGGACGAAAATTGTAATTTAGCCCTTGAAAATTCTTTGGTTAAGTTCGAGAGGGGGGGGGGGGGGTGAATAAACTTAACACATAAAACATTTTGGAGTTTAACAGATCAGCTGATCTTATAGTCTGCTGACTACAGGGTCTGCTGAGTCTGATAGAGCGGAATATTACTTAAGCCTATTTACTTTTTGTTAAAAGATGATACTAAGTATTAGATACTCAGTAGTGAGATGTGTGTGAATTCAGTAGCTAGTTCAGCAGATTGATGTAGATAAACTTGTAGTATAAGAAAGTCTAGAAAGTAAATGCAGTAAATAAAGTAAGGCAAATTTTATAGTGGTTCTAGGTGGTGTAATCCTGTCTGTCCACTCTCCTCCTATGATGTTGGAGGAAATTCACCGGAGTCTTTTGAGGTTGCAATTACAAAAGTCCCTAAGTTGTTTGTCCTTGTTTTAGGGTGTAAGTCTTTTTATTGCTTGTAAGTTCGTGTGTATTATGATTCCAGGGGTCCTCTATTTATAGGTGAAAATCCTGTGCTTGAATAATCTAACCGTTATTGGATTTTCTGATTATCCCTGAAATTCCCTCTGTTGTACTCTGTGTTGGTATGTCAGTGTCCTTCTGAC
Source organism: Gentiana macrophylla (assembly GCA_026214975.1). Classification (NCBI taxonomy): domain Eukaryota; kingdom Viridiplantae; phylum Streptophyta; class Magnoliopsida; order Gentianales; family Gentianaceae; genus Gentiana; species Gentiana macrophylla. Next base: position 49,551 of record JAOBSW010000418.1, read on the forward strand.
AGATAGACTGTCAACCAATGGTTTAATTCCAATTTGATTTGGCTCTGAATTCCTTACAACGTTCTTTTAATCTCCACAATTGATTAACTGATTAATCCAATGCTTGATACTCATCCTTATCAACTAAATCCTCCAAAACAAAGTTTGAAACAGATTAATCTGATTTATGTATACTCAGTTGATGTCTGGTTCATGTGTCTGCTGAGGTATACACTTGGTCAGCTGACTTATGGTCTGCTTCTTGAATAACACTCAGCTGACTGCCTCTCATCTAACTTATATTTGTGAAGTTAGAGTACACCATTTTATACATAAATAAGTCTCATTCATCACATTTCCTTATAGGGAACTTAGACTTTCAATACAAGGTATTTATGATCAGTTTAGGCCATCACAGACTTACCTAAATTCTGATCCCATATCCTTGTCTTTTAAGTCTTCATTACTAAATTTGAACCCTTAGCCTTCAATACTGAGTTTGAACCCTCAGCCTTCAGGATTGAGTTTGAACCCTAAGCCTTCAATCTTCAGCAGGTCCTAGGAACTCAACTGGACACCTAGTCTAGATAGGTCTGCTGAACTAGTCAGCTGACCTCTTTACAGTGCTTGTTTGAACAAACCTATACAATGATCAAACTCTAGTAAACCTATACATTCATTCTAGACATCTTTTTGCCTTTGCCCTATAACAGCTAGTCTGGAACTCATCATTAAAACTAAAATATTTCTAACAAAAACCAACTCCCCAGGTCATAGTGGCTTTATCAACTACTGAGGCAGAATATATGGCTCTTACGGAATCAGCCAAGTAGGGTATGTGGTTGAAGGGACTAGTTAGTGATTTGGGGCAACATACGGATCACGAAGAGATTTATTGTGACACTTCGAGTGCAATTTGTCTAGCTAATGATCTGGTTCATCATGAGAGAACCATGCATATGTTGTGAGGTATCATTTTCTAAGAAATGAGAAGAGGGTTGTAGTGAAGAAGATCAGCAACATGGAAAATCATGCTGATATATTTACTAAACCGGTCCCGCAGAGCAAGTTTCAATTGTGTCTGTACTTACTGAATATTCAAAGCTTGTAATCTGGAAATACAGAAACTCAGCTGATGGCATGTCAGGTGAGTGGATTCTGTAAAGAAATCTGGTACAAGTACATCCTAGCATTGACGAATACATCGATACAAATACATCTTTTTATGCAATTTGGTTGACTGTGAATGAGAGTTCAAGTCATTGTGGAGATTTGTCACCAAAGTGACTTGATCACTAATCTTATGGAACTAATCCGTTAAGTCAGTTGGGTGATGGTCAACTGAGTAAGTGTGTTCAAGTCTGTGAAAGTCAGCTGAGTTTCTTCTGGAGTCACCAGCCTTCTGAGTGTAGGAAGTTGGAGCTCAGATCTAAACAAATTAGATCTATGCGCAGCGGATGGATCACGATTCATATATTATAACACATAAACAAAGGATTTATTTACTACAAGGGGTTAAGAAAAACCATACCAATAGTAGGAAGAGAAGCTTTGATCTTAGGACGAGAAGCCTTGATCTTCCAATGTGTTCTCCAGACAGTGGTTGGTGGACACCCTTCTTAATATAAGAACCTCCTTGATATGAAACACCAAGAAAAACATGTAGTTTTTCTTCTTCTAAAACCCAAGACTAGAAAACTAATTTTTTTTTTCTCTTTTTCTTTTGGTGATGGCCGAAAATTTCAAGTGTCTTTTACACTTGGAATAACTCTCTTTTTATAGGAGAGTAAATCCTTGGTCTCCAAGTTTTAATTAATTAAATAATTAATTAATTAAATTAAATAAAAAGATATTTTCCTTAATGAATAATTGTGACATGTTATTGACCAATAGGAAATCAAATAACAAGTCATGCAACCAATCACATAACAAGAATATCTTTTATTTTCCATAACACAAGAATATTAATTCTTGTGCTAATTAAGACCAAAATATGTGCCACCCCCTAGGGTTTTTTAGCCCACATAAAATGTCTTTTATGTGTATTATATTATTTAGCCCAACTAAATAATATCCATGCATATCAATTAATTGGCCCAGCCAATTAATTATTTCTGAGGCCCAAATAAACAAGAATATAAGCCCGAATTATAGAAGCCACATTGGGGACCATGGACCTATAACCAGTAGCTCCAATAATTAAATATATTATTCATCGAACAGAATAAATATATTAAATTATTAATTCTGGGATTACGCTAGCATAAACCCGAAACTGAACTCTACCAATTATAGATATATACTTATACTCAACATATAGAGTGAATAAGCGTCCATTGATATAATCACTACATACGGATTAACCCTCCATAGACTGTCCACTCAGTGCGGGATGTCTCCGTAAACCCAACACAGAATATCTTATCCTTATTTACCATTAAACCCCTGATGATCAATTAGTTCACATATCTGACTAGTGATCATTAGTCTAATATGAACTCCCGGGATCGATCACTTTCTTAGGGCTAACAAATAAGGGGACTGTCTCTCTACTTCCCGTAGGAAGGAATGAATTCTATGTCTGTGAAAATCAGAACTACTCACTCATCAAGAGATAGTGCCAATGAGAAGTGGCTTGGAACACATATTTAAGTGAACCGTAACTAACACATCAAACACTACCCCCAGAAAAGTAGCACCCTGTGATCACCTCAGGATTAAGGTTGATCCATATATGATCATCTAATGATTTAATAAGATTCCTCGATTACGGAATTATATCGAGAAATTCAGATTAAATCGGTCTAGTCCTATATGAATGCCATCATATATAAATTCCCATGTAAGTACCCTCACCAGCGCTGGATAAGACTATCACACCCTAAGGTGTTGCAAGCGCATTATTGGTGTTTTAATCACGAGACCCTAAACTCGATTAAGTTCACCACGGACTATCATTTAAGTATATCACCATTAACTCAATCCTCACGTGCATGCCATACATTTGAGTTAAGCGGTTACATACTGATATACTTAGGGTTTGCAGCAGTGTATTACTTACAAGCACAAAGCAAGTAATAAGGTGAGATAAATTCTGTCATCCATTTATCAAAAACAATTACACAAATTGTCTTTCGGGCACTACACCTAACACTGAGGTCTCCTGAGGTTTCTTGAACACAGTTGAGTTCTGCGTTTGGGCATTGGTAAGCTGAGTAGGGTCAGCAGTGGGACCCTCATCTAGGGTATTTATGACATATCAGACAAGGATCCTTTGGCGTTTGGGTTTAGGGATCTGTGCCAATAAATACTCGTATTCTAATCAATGTAAAATGTGTAATTTGTCTGAATTTCAGTGCATAGTAAAATATCTCTTCTGAATTTCAGTGCATAGTAAAATATCTCTTCTCTGTCCATTGAGTAGTCGGCACAACGTCGAAAACCACGTCAAATATTGTGTTTTTCTTGTTTATGCTATTTTTATGACTATTTAAGTTAGATTGCATCTGTGTTTTATCTTATTGCATCTGAATTCCCTGACCGTCGTTATAACACAACCAATAACCTCTCATCTACTTAAGTGTTAAAAAGTAAAAGGTCTTGTAGATAGATAAATTTTATGTGATAAATTATACATGTCACAATACATTTGTCCTAAATTGAAATATGTTTTATATTATTTCCTATAAAAATTCTAGGAAATAATGTAAAATAGATAATTGATTAAAGCCTCTTAAATTAATATTAATGGCTATGTAAATATACAAATAGAATATGTATGTGACACATTATATGTGTTACATATTACATATGCCATGAAATTGGAATTGTTTGGTATTATTTTCCAAATTAAATATTAGGAAATAATATGAAAACAATAAATCATAAAATCTTTTAAATATAATTAGAAGATTTTATCGATTTATAATAAATGTGGGATATTCCAAGGATTGTCTAAAATCAATCAGAATATTTCCTACATTTAATGCGAATCAATCATTGGCTTCCATCTACCACTATAAATAGGAGGCCTTGGTCATTTGCAAAAGACACACAAAACACAAAAAAAGAAGAGATGACAAAAAGAAGGTGAAAAGTCTCAAAAGCTTCAAGCACTCTGCAACAACACCAAAAGCATCAGAGATCTTCCAAAAAGGGCCGGAAGTTCTTCAAAAGAAGAAAATCCAAAAGCATCTCCAACATTCGAAGATCAACAAAAAAAACTTGAAGTTCTTCAACAAGGGGATCGAAGGTAACATAAAAGTTCCTTCCAATCTTCGTCAACTTGAAGGCGTCTCCGCTATATCCGGAGTCGTCAACTCAAATTAAAAGCACCTCCGCTATATCCAGAGTCATCAACTCAAATTAAAAGCACTTCCGCTATATCCGGAAGGTCAACAATCAACACCAAATTAAAAGTACTCCCGCTATATCCGGGAGAACATTACTCACCACCAACAAGAAAAGGGAGAATCAAAGGATTCAAGAGATTGTACCATTTTTATTTTATAAATTAATAAAATTTTAGTTGTTACAGTTTTCGTGTTTTCTTTCTTTGTATTTCAGGGATAAATACGAAATTTGTGTTACAGGTCTCAACGGTGGTGACGCAGCCCCTACAAAAAAAATGAAGTATTAAGGAAAGAAATGTCCTAAGTCACAATATTTGTGAGGCGTGGTAGTTTTATCCTAATGGCTCCTCACTTCCTTATGACATGTAACCTCTTGCTCTAAAATTTTTAAATTAAGGGGAGAGCTCAAGAACTCTGTAAGAAAATGCATAATTGAAAATGAACTATGAGAATATCCGGAAAATATAGTTCTATAATGTTGTAATGTATTGTATAATAATAATAATAATAATAATAATAATAATAATAATAATAATAATAATAATAATAATAATAATAATAGCATAGTATTCTTTCACAACCTTAACCTACTCTACCACTCACCTACCCAATTCTACCTCACCCTAATACATTACATACCTTACTCTACCTAACCAAATCCTGATAACTTTTATGGAAGAGACAGTTTTTGGAAAAACGTAAAGCTTTCATTGATATAACATGGATATAAATACAGTAGTAAGAAACAAACCACTATGCCACTTTCTATAAATAAGGAAACATGGGATTATGGCTTAAAACCAAAATAACTACTCTAGTAATAGGAAACATGCAAAAATAGAAAATAACATGGCTGACATAGCCTTAGGTAATAAAAACTCAATTAACATAATAATTAACATAATTCTTCTAACATTCATTCCCTTAATCTGAGCTAACAGTTCAGATTACTTTACACATTCCCAGCTTGTCTCTAAGCTTCAGAAATTGATCCCTCTTGAGTCCTTTAGTTATAATATCAGCCAATTGATCTTCACTTCTGTAATGCAGCAGCTCAATGATCCCTTCTTCCCATAGGTCTCTTAGAAAATAGTACTTTACATATATATGCTTGCTTCTGTTGTGTAAGACTGGATTCTGGGATAACTTAATGGTGGAACTGTTATCACAATATAAGATGTTTCCAGTCTGCTGAGCTATCCCCAGAACTTCCAACATTATTCTTAACCATATTAGCTGACATGAACAATGTGTTGCTGCTACAAATCTGCTACTGTTGTGGATAGAGTGCCTATTGGTTGATTCTGTGAGGACCAGCTGATAGCACTTGTTCCATACATAAACACAAAACCAGAAGTACTCTTCCTGTCATCCACATCTCATGCATAATCACTGTCTAAAAATCCAGTCAGCTGAGCCTTCCCTGCTGAGCCATACTTGATGCCAAGATTGATGGTTCCATTTAGGTATCTTAGGATTCACTTCACATAGTTTATTTGATCTGCTGACGGTGACTCTATGTATCTGCTTGCCACACTTACTGCATACATGATGTCGGGTCTGAATGCTGTCAAATAAAGAAGGCATCATGTCATCTGTTTGTATAATATGGGATTCACCTTACCATATGTTCCATCTTTGCTGAGTTTCATACCAGCTTCACAGGGTGTGAGTCTTTGCGTTGTTGTCCTTCATTCCAAACCTGCTGAGGATTTCAGATACATACTTCTTTTGGGAAACAAATATACTTGACTCACTGCTGAACTTCAATGCCTAAGAAATATTTCATTAGTCCCATGTCTGTCATGCTGAATTTGGTCTTCATTGCTTCCTTAAACTCAGTTATCTTGCCGAGTTCTTTGCAGGTAAAAATAAGATCATCCACATATAGACAAGCAATTAGAATCCTTCCATTGGAGTTAACTTTCACATACAAGGTAGGTTCATATGGACACCTTGTGAAACCAGCCTGCAGAAATTAAGAATCAATACAGTTGTACCAAGATCTTAGGGCTTGCTTGAGTCCATACAGGGCTTTGATAAGCCTTTACATATTGTTTTCTGTTCCATTCTTCACATAACCTTGTGGATGATCCACATATACTTCTTCCTGCAGCTGACCATTTAAAAATGTTGACTACACATCCATTTGATGTACTTTCCAATGGTTTTGGGCTGCCAGATAGTACAATTCTTATAGTTTCCATCTTTGCTACTAGGGCAAATACTTCATTGTAGTCAATCCCATATTCTTGTTTGTACCCTTTGACCACTAATCTGGCTTTGTATTTTCTGAATTTACCATCTTCATTCAGCTTTGTCTTGTAGATCCACTTGACACCAATAGTTTTGTGTCCTTTTGGTAGATCTGTCAGGGTCCAAGTCTGATTTCTTTCAATAGCCATGATTTTTTCATCCATAGCATGCCTCTACTTGTTGTCTTTTGTTGCCTCCTCATAAGTGATTGGATCATCACTAGCAAATAAAGCAAAGTAGGTAGTCTCATCTGTCTGTGGTAAACCTGTTACCTCAAAATCTGTCATCCAGCCTGGCCTTTTCTTGGTTCTCTGAGGTCTTGCTGCTGAATCCTCAGCTGCTGTTTCATGATTTGGGTCCGCTGAACCTTCAGCGGCAGTGTCTTGGGTCTGCTGAGCCAGTGGCAGATCTCGAGTCTGCTGAATTTATGGCAAATCCTCACTTGATTCTTCATCTACCAGATTCTGAAGATGATGAAACTGATCATTGTTTGATTCCCAATTCCAAGTATTCAGCTCATCAAACACCACATCTTTGTTGATCACTATCCTCTTGGTTATAGGATTAAAAAACTTAAATGCCTTGGACTTTTCACTGATCCCCAAGAAAACACGTTGCTCCCCTTTATCACCGAGTTTCTTCCTGTTTGCATCTAGAATATAAGCATAAGCAATACATCCAAAAAATTTAAAGTGAGTTACATATGGTTTGATTGAGCTCCATGCTTCTTCTGTTGTCATGTTTTGAAGTGAATGTTGGACATCTGTTCAGAATATGAACACTCCAACTTACATCCTCAGGCCAGAATCTCTTACGTACATTTCCATATGCCAGAAGGCTCCTCACCATATTCAGAATTGTCCTATTCTTCCTCTCAGACACACCATTTTGCAGTGGTGTGTATGCTGCTGTCAATTCCCTTCTAATTCCACTATTGGTGCATAATTCTTCAAACTCGGCACAACAAAATTCTCTTCCTCTATCTGTTCTCAGACTCTTGATATACTAACATGTCTCCTTTTCTCTCAGCAGTTTGAAGTTCTTGAATGCATTCAAGGCTTCATATTTTTCTTGCAAGAATTCAACCCAAGTTTTTCTGGAAAAATCAGCAGTTAATGTAATAAAGTATATCTTACCTCCATTAGATTATGGATTGATTGGCCCACACAAGTCAAAATGGATGAGTTCCAACACTTGTTTTGCCCTCCAAGTTTTTCCTTTTGGGAAAGGATGTCAGTTGTTAACGGTGATTTTTACGGTTTATACGACTTTATTTCGTAGCAATTTCCTTTGTGTTTTATTACTTTTTATAGAAAATTAAGTGTTTAAATGATTTATTGAAAGAATGCGTATGGAAATGATTTAAATGCAAAGTTGAGCTAATTTCGTGATTTTATTGATAATTATCTATGGTTTTACACTTTGCGTGTTTTTATGGTTTTGTAGGTACGCGAACATGTCATAAAAGGAGATCTAAATGGAAGGAAGAAGATGCAAGTCAAACTTGAAATGGAGATGGACGGGCGTTTGAAGGGATGGACGAGCATCCAGAGGAGCCACCTGATTCAGAGTATTGATGGATTTCGGTGGACGAGCGTTCAGAAATGCATAGGACGGGCGTCTGATATGACTCGGCCCGACTCGAAAATTTTATACACCCTGGACGGGCGTTCACCATTCTAAACGGGCGTCCAGTCCGCCGCCTCAGCTAAACCGACATTGAATCCTATAAATAGTCGCGTTTTCTGAACCCTAAAATATATAATTCCATCCCTGGCCGCCCCAGGCCCCTTGGGGGCGACTTTGCTGTTTCCTCTTGCTACCATAAACATAGTTTTATCTACCTTTTTTATTTTCTGCATACCAACGATGAATAAAGGCTAGAGCATGGTCGAACAAGCTTGTGAAGCCGATCGAGCAACTTGATTCCAATCTTTGGATGTTTTGTGAGTTTTAAATAAAGTTTGTTTCTTTATTATGTTCATATTGTTATGCAATTTAAATCGAGAGATGGTTGCGATTTGATGTTTAACGTTTGATGAGAATCGTTGTTAGACTTAGGTCACCATAGTAAAGATTAGATTTTTAACCTAAAAATAACGAGAGTTGTTAGGTTAATTTCTAGGTTGCTAGATTGAGAAATCTTACACCTTTGTTATGAAAGCGTTAATCTTTAAGATCGAGAGATGAGAGATTAATAGGCGAATTATCTAAGAGATCAGAAATTCATACTTTTGATAGGTGAATCAAAATCTTCATTAAATCTTCACTAAACAATCTAGAGAGGAAGTTGAGGGTTGTGAGATCGGTGGATCATTGCTTGTTCGTTTTAAATTTATTTGTTATCATCTTAGTAATTTTATTATCTTTTTAGAATAGAATTATTTTCATTAGTTTGGCTCGTAACTATCTTTCCTGGCTTTGGATTCTAGATCCTCTGTCAGCTTTATTGTTTTCGTTTTTAGTTCTGTTTTGTTTTATTTTTCGTGACAACTTTAGAGAAATTAAGAACTAGACCAACCTCGATTCCCTGTGATTCGACTCCGGTTGTAACTACTATACTACGATCCCTGCACTTAGGGTAAACCGGATTATTTTATTACTTGTTTATTTTTCATTAGATAAAATCCGAGACATCTGTGTTGCTTTCTTTCTGTGCACTCTTCACATACTTGTTGAGGAGTCTATATTTTAGGAAGCCCCTTAACCATTTCCTTTTACTGAAGAGTTTTCAGACCACCAAAGTTGAGATGTCCATACCTATAGTGCCATAACCAAGATGTTTCTTTCAGTTCTGTCATAAGACATGCTTGTGGCTCTTTGATTCACATGGGAACAATCTGTTGGCATTCATAGGAACTTTAGCTATAATTCCCTTGCTTGAATCACTGATTTCACACTCCTTATTCTTCAAAATAATCTCATATCCCTTTTCTTGTAGCAGTCCCACACTTAAGAGATTGCACTTCAGATCAGGAACATATAAGACACTAGAGATTGTTTCAGATGTCCCATTTTTAGATTTGATGCATATATTTCCTTTCCTCTTATCAATAACTGAGGAGTTATCTACAAACTTCACCTTTGAATGGTAGGATTCATCCAAATATGAGAATGATGCTTTATTACCACACATATGATTAGTGCATCATGTGTCAACATACCATACTTGGGGTGCTGATGTCTGCTCATGCTGTGTAGTCATCAGCAGAGTCTCATCCTCCTCTTTGTCAGCAAAGTGAGAGCTTTTCCGAGTCCCCTTCTCCTTGTCTGCTAGCAATTTGGTGTAGCACTCTTAACGTAGTGTCCAAACTTGTGACACCTAAAGCATTCAATGTTCTTCTTGTTTGCAGCAGTACATCTTCCCTCTCTATTCTTGGATGACTGAGAGTTGTCCCTGCTGTCATAATCACTGGAGGTTCTCCATCTACCTCTTCCTCTACCCCACCCTTGCCCCTATAATTGTAGTTAGAGGAAGTGGTCTTCAAGGCTTGCTCTTTATTTGATGTTGTTGAGCCTCTCTTCATCTTCTGTTCATGAACTTGCAAGGAGCTTTGTAGTTCATCAAAGGATAGTGCATTGATGTCTTTAGAGTCCTCAATGGAGCACACCACATAATCAAATCTTGAGGTTAGAGGCCTCAAAATCTTCTCCACAACCACTACATCTTCCATCTTTTCACCAAGAAATCTCATTTTATTGTAGATTTCCATGGTTCTGACATAATAAGTTGAGACAGATTCACCCTCCTTTATTTGTAAGGTTTCAAAATCTCTTCTCAGGGCCTGTAATTATGATCTCTTCACTCTAGAATTTCCTTGATACTTCCTCTTCATAGAGTCCCAGATATCTTTCGATGATTCCTTGCTGAGAATGGTCTCCATGATAGCTCTATCTATCGCTTGAAACATATAGTACTTGGCCTTCCGATCTTTGAGTTTTTTGCTCTCAAAATCTGCTCTCCGAGCCTCAGTTGTAGGTGGATTTGCTACTGGTTCAACCACTCATTGTTCAATGATGGTCCAATACTCCTTAGAATGCATTAAGTTCTCCATCAACATGCTCCAGTGATCATAATGCTGTCCATCAAACCTGGGGATGGAAGCTTGAACAAAATTTGTTTTGGCCATGGATCTCTCTCCAACTGCAGTTGAGAATATGGCTTTGATACCACTGATAACTTTTATGGAAGAGGTAGTTTTTGGGAAACTTAAAGCTTTCATTGATAAAACATGGATATAAATACAAGTAGTAAGAAACCAACCACTATGCCACTTCCTATAGTTAAGGAAACATGGGATCATGGCTTAAAACAAAAAATAACTACTCCAGTAATGGGAAACATGCAAAAATGAGAAATAACATGGCTGACATAGTCTTAGGTAATTAAAATATAATTAACATACTTCTTCTAACAAACCCTACATAACCTATGCCTCACCCCACCTCATCCACCACCCCACTCTACCCTACCATAGCCCACCAATCTATCATCCCACACCACACATCACCACACCTACCTCTCTACGATTCTACCCCTGCTCTACCTTACCCTACCAACCTAACCTACCTCTTCACTTTCCTACCTATCCCTACCACACCCTACCCTACCCACTGCCCCATCCTACTCTATCCTACCTCACCATACCTTACCCCATCCTATCCTACCCCCCAACTTAACCCTACCCACCTCACCACCCACCCAACCTCACCGTACTCTTACTCATCACCCATGTGTTTTGTCGATTTTCATTCTATTTTATCTCATTCTGGAGTTATAATGATTATTTTTATTCCATTGGTATAAATTGTTTATTTCATTCCATTATCTTATAATTATACATAAATATTATAATGGAATGAAAAATCATTCTATATTTGCGTAACAAACATGCCATTAAGACTTCAAAAGTAGTGGCGGATTCAAAAAACATTTCCAGTGGGGCCAAATTTAAAATAAAAAAATGGAGGAAAAAAAACTCAACAGCCAACATTCAACAATATGACCTAAAGATAAATAACAAAGCTTCTAACCAATTAAACTAAAACGGATAATTACATTAGATATTGTCTGAAATAATATACATACACAGTTTTAATATTACTAGAAGGATATATTAGTAGTTTCGACCGAAAATTTGAATGGGGTCTATTCACCCATCCCTATAAGGATGTATCCGCCCCTGTTCGAAAGGGACCGTAAAAGATGTCAGACTTCGTAGCACACGAGGCTTTTATAAACTTCATTTATGTCTCTTGTTTAGAGACTCACTGGTTGACAAACTCCCCACTTCATTTCTAACATTATCTTTCACACTCATTACATAAACTTCAACACCAATATTTGAATATTCGGAAAATATAACAAATACGATTGTTTATTATACCTGTACAATTCTTTCGATTGGCTGCTTAGGACCTCGTAGTTTAGTCTCTACCTTGTGGCTAGCCATCATAATTTTATACATGCTTGAAAGTGACTGGTCATCTATTTTGTGTGTTTTTTTTATTGGTGGATCCTTTTAACAAAAATCATAGGGTTTATAGTGAAAAATGCCAAACGTACTGCAAATAGAAAATACATACGCAATTTCTTTTTGAATAAAAAAAGGGCAATTATCTCTTTCACGACAATTTAAAGGTAAAATATTTTCACATTAAAACAGTGGATTTCAAAGGAAATCTGAAAGAACCTCGTGCCTAGACAGTTCTGGAGGGACTTCATTTCCCAGGCAACCGCCCTAAAATTGGATCCGCAGATTCTTAACTGGTAAAGGACGACACAACAAATGGTCCTACCAGTTCAGAGAAAAGCTATATAACATCTGGCACTGGAGAAATAAGATTCATCATGGAATTCAGGATGCACATCCTCCCCTTCATGTGATGATCTCCAAATCAGAGACTAGCTAGTGTTCGAAACCTTAAACTAGCATTAAATTTTGACCTTTGGGAATAGTTCTCTCTTATAATTTGATGATCTTGTAATCTTTGGTTTTCCACTCTGATTAATAAATGAAGGGGCCGTTCGTTCAAAAGAAAAAAAATGGATTTGAGGTTTATTTCACTCTAAAACTTTATAGCTAAATTGGAATTATGGTAACAACATCAAATTTATCCTTATAATATAATTAATTTATTTTTTCATAATTGAGATTTATTCCACGGTAAAATATTGTTGATTCCTAATTTATTCCCCTATCTTGACTTTACGTATTCCCACTTCTTCAATTTTATATTTACTGCATCTGCATGACGTTAGTATCATGTAAACAAATGTCACAAATCACATTATAAGATGCAATTTTCTTACAGCGCAGCAAATTAAATCACGGTCTTTTACTACTTTTGTTTACTACTCAAACCAAAACGCGTTCGGTAAATATATTAGTACTACTATGGTATTTGACCTTCAGTTGATTTGCAATAAATTTATTTTTGACGTCAGCTCGTTTACAGTCCACTGTCCACTGGAAATTTTGTTTATTTTAATTTTTTATTCTTTTACATATGTCTATTTTAATTTTCAATACAGTATCCAAAGAGTTGACAAATCCCTATCAAGCTAATTTGATAACATAAGAAGAAGATAACGGTAATATGTGTATATTATTTAATACTGAATTGTTCACAGGATACACCCTTGCATACACAATTCTGTTACATGTTTTGCAGACACACCAAGACAGAATCTAAGGTAAATCTAATAGTGTAGTGACATGGCACCATAATCTAGTGTAGACCAATAGAAACATCACAGCTGGTAGCTTCTACATGCTCATTCTTTTACAGCCACTCTCAAACGAATATGTGGATGAGTCACATTGAGTTTGTGCCTGAATATATCGAAGGTACTAACAGGTAAAGCTTTGGTGAAGCTGTCAGCAATTTGATCCTGTGTAGGAATATAGTAGATTCTCAGTTCTTTATTCAGCACCAAATTCCTGATGAAGTGTACATCTACTTCTATGTGTTTTGTTCTTGTATGATACACTGGGTTTTGAGCCAATGAGTTGGCTCCTGTGTTATCAAAGCAAAGCACTGGTACACTAGGCAATTTGAATTGTATCTCTTTCATCAGTTGTACAATCCATTTCACTTCTGCTGCAAGATTAGCCAATGACCTGTATTCAGATTCACAGCTTGACCTGGAAACCACAGTTTGCTTTTTGGAGCTCCAAGATATAAGTGAGTCTCCCAAGTAAACACAATATCCTCCTGTTCATTTTCTGTCTATAGGACAAACTGCCCAGTTAACATCAGAGTAGCCATAAATGTTCAGAATCTTTGATGGTTTGAATATTAACCCCATATCAGGTGTCCCTTGTATATATCTCAAGAGAAAGTGTGAAACTTTTAGAAAGTGTGAGGTCATCTTTTTTTTTTTTTGGGTGGGGATGGGTCGTATAAAAATAAAATTGCATGGGTTAATTGGAATAAATTGCAAGCTCCTAAATCTTTGGGGGGAATTGGGGTGGGTAGTCTCAATGTGCAGAATCTTGCTTTGCTAGGGAAATGGTGGTGGAGGTTTTTATCAGAACCAAATGCGTAGTGGAGGACAATGATTGTTTCTATTTATGGGGTTGAGGGAGCTTGGGAGGGGAATGGTGTTCGGTTGAGTAGTGGGGGAGTCTGGAAAGGCATAGTTAGTGCGGTCGAAAATTTAAAGAGGTTTGGGGTGGATATGTTGGGGTCGGAATGCTGGTTGGTGGGTGATGGTTGTAGGGTGAGGTTTTGGGAGGATGTTTGGGTGGGCAATGGTCCTTTGAGACTTTCTTTTCCCAGGCTTTTTAGGTTGTCCGGCCTTGTCTGAAGGTGATGTGGTTGGAAGTGTGGTAAAATGGGTAGATGGTAGACGTTCTTTTCATTGGGACTGGAGTAGGAGTTTGAGGGGTTTCGAGGAAGGGATGTAGGTGAGTTGGAGGTTTTAATCAACTCTTTTTGTGGTAATGCAGGAGCAAATGATAAATTGAAATGGAAGTTTTATTCGAATGGAATCTTCTCGGTGGCTTTTTTGAGTAGATTGTTTGAGATGGATTTTTTCAAAAATTCTTTTTCAACTAATGATCAAGTGGCAAAGTGGAATAAGTTGTTACCTTCGAAGGTGAATCTCTTTATGTGGAAAGAAAGTCTCAAAAGAATTCCAACAAAACCGAACCTTTTTAGTCGTGGTGTGGAAATCCAAGATTCTTATTGTCCGTTATTTTATAAGTTTGAAGAAACAGTTAACCATCTTTTTTATGCTTGTGATGTGTCATTATTGGTTTGGTCTCATATCCTAGATTGGTGCAAGATTGATGGGCTAAATGCTTACTCGTTCAATGATTTTTATATCTTGAGACCCAAGAGTGTTCTTCGAATTCGGCATCCTACTTATGGTCAGCTATTGTTGGTGTCACGACTTGAGTAATTTGGTTTCATAGGAACAAAGTCATTTTTCAGTCTCTAGTTTTGAATCCAGAATCGATTTTTAGAGATTTTCAGAGATTATCTTTTTCTTGGTTATCAAATTCCAAGGGTCTCAAGAAGTTGGAGTGGGAATATTAGAAATCAAACCCGATGATTGCAGCAGTTTAATCCCAAGGTTTGGTTCTTGTTTCTTGTGCTAGTTGAAATGGTGCCGGTTTTTTTTGAATTTGGAATGCAATAAGTTAGTCGAAGTGGTGCTCTTTTTTTGGGTTTGGAATTGCAGCCTTGCTACATTGTTCTTTTTTTTTGAATTCAATTTGCTTCATATGTTGGCTGGGAGATTTTTACAGCTTTTCTGTATTGGGACATTTCTGATTTCAGTAACCGGGAGTTGTTTTTGTGATAACATGGACAAAATCTTGTAATCTTTTTTAGCATCTTGCTGATTAATGAGAAATTTTTGGCTGTTCAAAAAAAATCTCAAGAGCCTTTTTAAGGCCTCCCAATGTGATGTATAAGGATCTTGCATAAATTGGCTCAGAGTGTTAACAGCAGAAGATATATCAGGTCTTGTCAAGGTGAGATATTGTAAGGCACCTACAATGCTTCTGTAGACTGTGGGGTTGTATAGAGGATCACCTTGTTAAAGCAAGAGTTGTTTACCCGGAATCATTGGTGTAGGACAAGAACTCATGTTCTCAAATCCCAATTTTTTCAGTAACTATGAGGCATAGTAGGACTGTGTAAGATGTAGCCCAGTAGAGTCTCTTGCAACTTGCATCCCCAAGAAATGTGACACAGGACCTAGGTCTTTTAGAGAAAATTTAGAGTCCAACTCCTTGATAAACTTCTGAATCAGTTCGTAGGAGTTCACTGTTAATAAAATGTCATCAGCATACACCAAGGCAAATAAGACTTGACCATCTCTCTTGAACAAAAACAAGGAGGTGTCACATGCTGTTTGTGTGAATCCCAGTTGAGCAGTTGTGCTTTTAGGGCATTAAACCATGCTCTGGGTGTCTGCTTCAGCCCACATATTACTTTGTGCAGTTTGCAAACAAAACCTGATTTGTTGGGATCCTCAAGACCTTCTGGTTGTTCATATAAACAGGTTCCTGCAATGGTCCATTTAAGAATGCACTGTTGATGTCTATTTGATTGATTGGTCAGTTCATAGACACATCATAGCTAGTATGATCCTGATGGTTGCCAACTTTGCCACTGGACTAAAGGTGTCAGTGAAGTCTATCCCATAATTCTGATGAAATTCCTTGGCAACTAGCCTTGACTTGTACTTCAATATGCTCCCATCAGGTTTCAACTTTAACTTGAACACCAATTCACTGCCCATAATATTATAACTTGAGTCAGGTCTCACTAATTCCTATGTTTTATTATGAATGAGAGCTTTGTATTCATCCAACATAGCCTGTATCCGCTGATTTGGCCTAGGTGTTGTATTTTGAGCCTGATCAACTGGTTGGAAATCAGTCTCAAACTTGTGCCAGCAGATTCCTACAATGTGTCCACTCTTTCCACATAACTGACATACCATCCTGTTACCAGACTGAGATCATCCACCACCTCTTCCTCTATTTCTTCCTCCACATCTGGATGCAACTCTTCCTCTATATAAGTTTTTTCCAGGACTAGATGGCCTGGGAGTTGATCTACCAGTACCAGAACCACCAGAAAAGTTGACATAATTTGCAGCAGGATTTGTTTGAGACAAAGACATCTGAGAATGGGGATTGAACCTAGAACAAGCCTCTCATGAGTAATCAACCGAGACTGCACTTCTTGCCATGATAGTGACCCAATCCTATAATTTACAATTTCAATAACTGCTTCATACTCCTTGTCTAGACCTCCTAAAGTTGCCAATATCATATCAGACTTAGAAATGGGATACCCTGCAGCAGTCAGATTATCACTATAGGATTTCATCATAGCAAGATAGTAAGCCATGGTTTTAGATCCCTTTTTCAGCTTTAGTAAGGGTTGTCTTGTATTCCAGCATTCTGGATTCAGACTGATGATTGTAAAGAATTTCAAGTGCATACCATACTTCATGTGAGGTTGAACAACCAATTACCTCTGTGAGAGCTTGTACTGTCATGGATCCAAGCAACCAGCCCATCAATAACTGATCCACTGAGTCCCATTCTTCAATTGATGGGTTCACTGGAAGTCCTGGTATCTCTGGTGGTCTAGGTTCTGTTCCAAGCAGATGGCCATCTAGTTTATGACCTTTCACAACAGGAAGAATAGTGTACCTCCATAACAAGTAGTTGTCTCTATTAAGCTTCACAATTGTAGCCTGATTCAGATGGCCATGAAAGGGTGCTTGCGTCAGGGAGTGAAATGGTGATGTGGGACTGATAGAGCGAAAAGGTGGAGCATAACTTTCGGACTCATGAAAAGAAGGAGTATCAAGTGATGGCATGGTGGATCCAAAGCTCAACCCAGAGAATGAAGGTCTTGCGGTATGCATACCAGAAAGTGGTGGCACCGGACCACCGTGAAAGAACGTAGACAATGGTGGAAGAGTGAAGTTAGAGATGTGTTCCAGTTACAACTTGATTTCCCGAAGCTCTGATGTTTTCTGTGACTGAATATGGTATGGTAGCATCGCCTCCGGTGACAGAGGGAGTCATGGACCGAAGTGGCGGTGGTGGCTTTGCCATATTTCCTGGTCTCTGATACCAAGAAGAAGATAACGGTAATATGTGTATATTATTCAATACTGAATTGTTCACAGGTACACCCTTACATAAATAATTCTGTTGCATGTTTTGCACACACACCAAGACAGAATCTAAGGTAAATCTAATAGTGTAGTGACATGGCACCATAATCTAGTGTAGACAAAGAGAAACATCACAGTTGACGGCTTCTACATACTCATTCTTTTACAACATACATGTATGTAACGACCTGAAAGGGATTTTACTCAATTACCTGAATTAAAATCATCCGGTCATGACTTAAAACTGATATATCGAATCACAAAACAATAGTTCTGTAATCAAAACTAAAAAAATCCATAATAATAATAATATAATAACAATAATAATAATAATAACCACTAGTCATTAAAATTAATTGACAGTGGGATCCATACATTAATAATTACATCATCGTGAAAAGTCTCAAAAGTCTCAAATAAAAGGAAACAAACCATCTACTATCTCCGTCTCAAAAACTAAATCCGTTAATTCTTCTCATATGGATTGAGAAAGTGGTTAATTGTCATTAATTTTAATGGTAAAATTCTTTTCTATAATATCATTTGACTCTCATTAATGTAATAGTTGTAAAGTAGGTGAATGTATAATAAATTAGAAGTAAAAGGAAAAAAATGTAATAAATATTTCATTGATATTCTAAAAAGAGATATATTATGTGCAAACGAAAAGTTTAAACATGATGCTACATTTGGGACGGATGTAGTACTATTATGCAGTCCATTTCCTCAAGAACGCCTTCCTCGATAGTAAGCACTAAGACAGCAACATCCAGGAAGATGTAGGTCCACCTATTTACATCAGCAACATCCAGGAAGTTGTTAAGGCCATATTTATATGATTATTAAAGGTTTATTTCATTATTATTTTCCCCACATTTGCGTAATTTACATGAGAATTAAGGGTTTAAGTGTAAATATTGAGTAAAGATGATTTTAAGATGATTGTATGCAAAATTGATGATTTTAAGTGTTAATTTAATGGAATTATTATTATTTGGATTTTATTACGTTTTTTGCATTGTTTATTTATCATGTAGGTGTTGATTTTCGAGTGCTATAAGTGGATAAATGAAGTTCAAGTCGAATTATTCAAGATAGAGTTGGAATTGGCTCAAAGAAATTGGATAAAGATGATGAAATCCGACCTCAAAGCAGTCCAGACGAGCGTTTGCATCCCAGCTAATGGACGGGCGGCTCGCTATTATGGACGAGCGTCGATTATGAACCGAAGCGAGAAAAGTGCGGGGAAAACAAAGAGAAACTAGGGTTTATATAACTAGAACTTAAACTAAACTTAATCTAAGTGATTCGATTAAAACAATTAAAGGAAAACACAGCGAGGCGATCAGATTCCACCCATCAACCAACAACTCAACTAGATGATGATTTAGAACATAGTTTTTAGCAATGATTTTTCACGGATTCAATTAGATATCTCTAACAAAATCTAGGGTTTCGTTTATCTTTTCAAGTAAACTAAACATGCAATCAAAATGAAATCACGAGATTGTTTCAAACTCTTACTCAACTAATCATGCATAATCTCTTATAACATGATTAGATGCATCACTTAAACGAAAGAGAACTCAAATAAACAGACTTTTCGTAAATTTATTCAAGCATAAAGATAGATAAATAGATCGTTTCATAGAATTGATAATTCAACAAAACATGGCAATGTAAAACAGCGTTAAAAGTGATGAAAAACTAGATCTTAAACTCACTAAACATCCGATGATCGAACTCTCTAGTTGGTTTTGTTGTTGATAGGCTTCCTCCGTCGACTCAACGCATTTGCAAGGCTTTTAGCCAACAATCATGTTGGAGATGATTGTTGGATTGGAGAAGTTCATCTCTGTGTAAAAGGCTTGTGGCCGCAGCCTTTGGTGTGAAAGTGCGATCTCAATTATTTGGTATATGAATTAGGGTTAAGAGGTCTTTGCTATATATAGAGTTTTAAGTCGGTCATGACTAAGTCGGCCTTGAACGCCCGTCTGGTCTTGTGGACGCCCGTCCGGTGGATCTTGACTTTGCTCTGAGCGTCCGTCCATCTTTGCGTCCAAACTCTCAGTATGTGATTTCCTCTCTGGACGCTCGTCCATGAAATCAAACGCCCGTCCAGTGGACGGGATGCAGACGCTCGTTTGGACTGCTTTGAGGTCGGATTTCATCATCTTTATCCAATTTCTTTGAGCCAATTCCAACTCTATCTTGAATAATTCGACTTGAACTTCATTTATCCACTTATAGCACTCGAAAATCAACACCTACATGATAAATAAACAATGCAAAAAACGTAATAAAATCCAAATAATAATAATTCCATTAAATTAACACTTAAAATCATCAATTTTGCATACAATCATCTTAAAATCATCTTTACTCAATATTTACACTTAAACCCTTAATTCTCATGTAAATTACGCAAATGTGGGGAAAATAATAATGAAATAAACCTTTAATAATCATATAAATATGGCCTTAACAGTGAATGTATAATAAATTAGAAGTAAAAGGAAAAAAATGTAATAAATATTTCATTGATATTCTAAAAAGAGATATATTATGTGCAAATTCAAAAAGCTAAACAGTCTTACATTTGGGACGGATGTAGTACTATTATGCAGTCCATTTCCTCAAGAACGCCTTCCTCGATAGTAAGCACTAAGACAGCAACATCCAGGAAGATGTAGGTCCACCTATTTACATCAGAGGACTCGATCTTAGCAATGGTAATATGTAGGGCAGGTTTTGGGTTTCATCTGAAAAAACATAACTATGAGGTGAGCACGAATGCCCCATAAGGAGTGTGTGAGCATCAAGAGAGACTAAGGAAGCCACTAAGAATACCTCTAGAGTTCACTCTTCGGTAAATGTTTAAATAGTTATATACATACTGAAAATATGTGTGTTGGGAAGTAAAACATTTTATTCGTACTGGAAACAATATAATAATTGTGCTAAAAATCAATTTTGTTTGGATCGAGCGCTTACCATTGTACTAAATCAATTGGTGATAGTAAATGTACTACTATATTTTCTTATACAGCACAAATTTCCACCGCCTTGGTCGAACCTCCTTACGCATGGACATACATGACTGCTGGCAACCCCAACAATCCCCCCAACACCTGCCTGCCGCAACTATGCAGCATGATGTTGCCGGAATTCGAACCGTTAACCTCGCTCTGATACCATTTGTTAGGATGAAGCTCTTAACGTTGTACTAAAACCAATTGGTGATAGTAAATGTGCTACTATATTTCCTTTATCGCGTAGATTTTCATCGCCTTGGTCGAACCTTTTTATGCATATGTAGGCAGGACTGTTGGCAACCCCAACAAAATTGTTTTTGTATACATGATTTTCTTACTGACTTCAGCATAAAAATTGTACTCCTTATCTAGCCCAGGATTTGGGACTGATCCTTAGGGTTCTAAAAAACTCACTGTATTGAATCTAACATTTGTATTGTCCTTACTATAACCCGGGAGTGGGCCTATTCATAATTGATATTGCTATGAACCGTAAATTATTCTGAAAATGTCTTTCAAAGTACATGATGTACATCAACATTATGATGCAGTTCACGATATTTTATCCCTATTCCCGTGCACTTATTGGCATTTCAGTGTCCTTTTGAGCCTCTTTTGCACAAGAATATTCAGGTCATGTAAATAGTAAATGTGGTGGATTTTGTAAATGAAACAAAAAAACAAGAAATAAAAATCCGGTTAGTCGCTCCAAGTGCAAAGCTTGTAGTAAAGCGATTATTCCGGGTCGATCCCACGAGGAACGTGAGGTTGAATGTGTTTTTAAGTTTAAGCTAAAAGTGTCACAAAACTAACAATTTTAGGTTTATCAAATAATGGGGAGAAAGGCAGACGAACAAGGATCCACAATTCAAGATAGCAGTAAAGGCTTCTAATTTCCCACGCATGCAAATCAACTAAAGGCCAAGATTAACCTATACCCAATGCAAATTACTAATTTCTTAGATAATTTGTTTATCAACTTTTATCAAAGATTGATTCTTCAAGCACGATAGGCATAAATTCTTTCGAATCTATTATCTAGGTTAACAATTTGATAACTTTCGTTTTTTTTAGACAAATTGATTAAACTAATTACTATTGCGGTGATCTAGAATTCATTCAACTATCATCAAACGAATATCACAGGCTTTATCTATCGATATCAAGCACAAAATAAACGCAATAGAAATCTAACCTTTTGTTGATTGCAAACGCAGAAAGAATTAAGAAAACCCAAACACCTCTTGAATTGCTTTACCCGTTCGTCCAACCCAAGAGTTTAGCTACTCATAATAATCTTGAAATCAAAAAGTTGTTTTGATTGCATAAAAACCAAAAAGAAAGAACAAACTGCTGCTGTTTCCAAGATGAAATTCGACTGTATGAATGTATATATGTCGTTCGGCTAGGTTTTACAATCAGACTATTTATAGAAAACAGAAAAAATTAGGGTTACAGATCGGCGGCTCCAACCGGGCGGTTGAGAGGCCATCCGGCCGGATGAACTGTTTCCGGCCCGGGTCTTTCTCTTTTTTTTCGTCTTTCTTTTCTTTATTTCTCCGATATTCTTTATTCTTCCTTTGACTTTTTCTTCCAATATAGTTTAAATTCCACGTCTTCGAGTCTCGAGCTTCCATGCAATCACCTACAACACGTGAAATCGTTGCATTGTGTAAAACCCATAAAAATAACGATAACTCGTGGTAAAAGCATACACTTTGCATTTTTCCTTTATAAAACTCACATTGCTCGATTATTTCTATTTATAATTAGATTCCAATGCAAATCATATAAATATGGGATAAAATCATATGAATTATTACATAATAAAATGTAATATTCTAACCTTAACAACACCCCCACACTTAAGGTTTTGCTAGTCCCGAGCAAAACAAAAACAATTAATACTCGGAATGTAAACGTATAATACAAGTATAGAGCATATTAAACCGCTTCAAATGCGCACCCGAGTGTGTGTATAATGTCATAATAAACTTCCACTAAAATCCACACTTGAAATTAAATCAAGTAAACCCAGCTCGGTTTCCCATTTAAAATAGAAATATAAAAACGATTATTAAATGCACTCTACACGGCATACAAGCTCGGAAATATAATAGAGGGTATCTAAAGTGTTTCTGACATACTCAGAGGATGATCCCTACAACATATCCCTCAGGTTCTACTGGGTATAAGCTTATGCGATAGCCAAGTCATTATATTTTATGGTTCTACAGCATAATTACTTCTATGATTTTTTTTTTTTTTTTTTTCGTACCCAAAAATTGTCTGAGATTAAATCCTTGTATAGCATATGCCCTCATTCCCAGCAATAGGACGTTTCGTGGTAACCCCCTAGCTGGACTGCTATCATCAGGCAGCTTTATTTACTTCACTACTTTGGAATTTCTGGCTGCCAGTGTCAATGGATAAGCTAGAAGTACACACTGAGCATAACACCCCAAGTAGTGATTTATTAAAATTAATTTGTTTAGACCAGGCTACGGTTTGCTTATCACATTCGAACCACAGGATATTCACGGTATGTCATACTTAATTTTAGATACAAACTACTGAGGTTTCCAAGGATGATATGAAAGCAAAGAAACAAATGATAATCATTAAAAATCTCCATTCAAAAGGGTGAGCTCTTAAAAATAAGTTCATCATTTATTATGACACGTGAAAAGAAATGTCGGGTGAGACATCTAAAGTTACAAACTAAAGCATCAACGATATTACATTCAAGTAAATCATGCAATTGTCTACTCGGGACACAACAAAAATTTTAAAAGTTAAAAAAAAATTCATTGGAAACATCATGTAACGAGCAACGTAAATATATCTTATCCCCCCCACACTTAAATCACAACATGTCCTCAAGTTGTGCAGAAAGAAAAATAAAGTAAGGGACTTAGCTGATTTCGTAAGGCGGTTCGTTGGAAGGCCGTAGCATGAAAGAACAACGAACCCAAAAAGTAGCTCCAAAGAAACCAACCTGTAGGAAGTGTACCTGCAACACTCGAGAGACAATACAAAAATATGCTGGGGGAATGGGGATGCTGCATGCGAAAATTGACGGCCAAAAGGCATGTCAGCCGGCCGGATGAGGGTTCATCCGCCCGGATGAAGTGAGCAGCAGCAGCAGTTTCGCTGCCCGTGAACAATTATCAGCATGGGGAACTCAACATAATTACATATAACGCAAATCAAGGGCTAAACTAAATAGAGAAAACTAAAAGGAAAAATCTAGGTTGCCTCCTAGGAGCGCTATAGTTATAGTCGTTAGCTTGACATTCAATTCAGGTTTAGCCCGGGTCGGACCACTTTGGCTTTCTGCCGGTCATCTTATCAACAGAATTCTTAAAAAAATTATGACTACAGAAACAGCAGTGCAAACTCGGGATCCGACCCACCCATTTTTCCCAGGCCTCGCTTGATCTTCTTCTTCTCGACGGTGGGGCTCTTTTCGCGCTTTATTTTCTTCAAATCCACTTCCTTCCAATATTGTTCCATGTCCCGACTTCCGGCAAAACTTGGTGGTGATTCAAAGACTATCATCGAAAATAGGTCAGGGAGAACTCATCGCAATCATCGACTTCAAGTGATACAACCAAGCAAATCAAGGAATTTAACAATCTCGGTGATTCCCCGGTTGGCCAATGTAGTGTTTGCATCGTTGACCATTGACCTTGAAAGGCTGATCACCAACCCTTAAGTTCCAAAACGCCGCTAGGAAAGGCAGACGGGACCTCAAATGGACCGGACCAACGCGCCCTTAGCTTTCCAGGAAAAGATGCGACTGGAATTGTATAACAAGATCACCGCTACGCTGCATGAAACTCCCTTTTCTTGATCTTTTTATCATGAAGGAATTTCATCCTTTCCTTGCTTATCCGTGAACTCTCATAAGCTTGGAGCCTGAACTCGTCTAATTCATGTATCTCGCTGGAGCCTACGTTCTCCACAAGCTTGGGAGTCGAAGTTTAGGAACTTAGTTGCCCAATAAGCTCTATGCTCTAATTTCTACGGCAAATGACATGGCTTTCCATAAACCATTTGGTATGGTGATGTACCCATAGGGTTTTTGTATATCAGGGTCCTGTAAGCCCACGAAGACATCATCCGACTTCAGGCTCCAATCTTTTCGATGGGAGTTGACCGTTTTCTCGAGAATTTTCTTTATATACTCGATTACTACGCTCAACTTTCCCACTGGTCATAGGGTGATATGGTGTGTCAATCTTATGCTTAACACCATACTTAGCTAACAAGGCTATCCAGGGGTTTATTAATGAAGTGTGACCTTCATCGATCGAGCTCTAGGCAGCCAAACCTCGTGAAAATGTTTCTCTCGAAATTTCATGACCCGTTTATGATCATTCGGTGGAGTTGCGGCGATACGCTTCTACCCATTTAGATACATAGTCTACACGCACTGAATGTATTTATTTCCACATGAAGATGTAAATGGTCCCATAAAGTCAATGCCCCATACGTCAAACACTTCACACTCCAAGATGGGTTTAAGCGGCATATCATACCGCTGGTGAAAGTACGGTTCTCGGCACCTATCACGACCTTTGCGAAAGCTTGGTATCTTTAAAGATTCCGGGCGGTAAAAACCACATTGAAAGATTTTGGCAACGGTTTTCCATGGATTGAAATGGCCACCAGTGGGACCACTATGACATTGCTCAATAATATCCCGTTGCTCGGATTGAGGACACACGGCGAAGCAACCCATCCTTGCAGATCTTGAGCAGATATGGTTCTTCCTGGACATAATACTTTAGATCGAGAAGAACTTCTTCTTCTCTGGTAAGAGAATCGAGATTGAGATAGCGAATGAAGGTAATTGACAATCAAAGCATACCAAGGGGGTCGGGAGTGTGGACATCCATATTCATAACGCTCTCGAAGGGATAATAAAGATCAATGTCCAGGGGATCTTCCTCAGCTACTGGCAATACTCTCGAAATATGGTCTGCTACGGTGTTCTCACTACCCCTTATATCCTTGATGTGAACATCGAATTCTTGTAGTGTAAGAATCCACCTCAGCAGTCTCGGTTTAGCATCCTTCTTGTTCATCAAGTAACGCAAAGCCGCATGATCATCCATACAATCACCTTGGCACCAAGCAAATAGTCTGGAACTTATCCATGGAGAACACAACCGCTGGGCCATTCCTTTTTTCGTAGTGGTATAGTTTGCTTGGGCTGGATTCAAGGTATGACTTGCGTAAGAAATAGGTTGGAATTTACCATTAATCCTTTGCCCCAATACAGCACCAACAGCGTAATTGGAGGCATCACACATTAGTTCAAATGGTATGTTCCAATCCGGAGAGATCAGGATAGGAGCAGAGGACAAACGATGTTTTAGCTCTTTGAAGGCACTTTGACAGTCATTATCGAAATTGAAAGTGACGTCATCTTTCAGTAAAGTTGATAAAGGTTTAGATATTTTTGAAAAATCTTTTATAAATCTCTATAGAACCCCACATGACCAAGGAAACTTCGACTTCTTTCGTGTTTAGGGTAATTCATCTTTTCAATAGCTTCTATCTTAGCTTTATCAACCTCTATGCCTTTAGCGGAAATCTTGTGACCTAAAACAATCCCTTCGGTCACCATAAGATGGCACTTCTCCCAGTTGAGAATCAAGTTCTTCTCCACACACCTCTGCAGTACTTTGTCTAGATTTTCAAGACAGTCCGTAAATGATGTGCCAAACACCGAGAAGTCGTCCATGAACACCTCCATGCATTTCTCCACAAGTCCATCAAAGATAGCCAACATACATCTTTGAAATGTAGCTGGTGCATTACAAAGTCCAAAGGGCATTCGCCTATAAGCGAAAGTACCATAGGGGTAGGTGAAGGTTGTTTCTCTTGATCTCTTTGGGTCAATAGGATTTGGAAATAACTCGAATAACCGTCCGAAAGCAATAGAAAGCATGCCCCGCCAAACGTTCCAACATTTGGTCTATGAAGGGGAGAGGAAATGGTCCTTCATGGTCACCTCGTTCGACTTCCTATAGTCTATCTGACACTGCACTGCCCGATGACTAATCTAACGACTACCTCTTCTTCACCTTTGTCATTCTTTTCAATGGTAATACCTCCTTTTAGGTACTACCGAGTGGGGACACCTAATCGCTATCGCTATCGCATAAATGATCCCCATATCCAATAGCTTAATGATCTCTTTCTTCACCACTTCCTGCATGTGTGGGTTTAAACGTCTCTGTGGTTGTCTTATACGCTTTGCACCTTCTTCAGTTCTAATCTTATGCATACAGATGTCAGGAGATATTCCTCTTATATCACCTACCTGCCAACCGAAAGCTTTCTCATTTTTCTTTAGAACGTCAATTAACTCAGCTTCTTCTTCTGCTGGCAGTTTAGAGGAGATAATCAGAGGTAAGCGCTCACCTTCTCTCAAGAAGATATACTTCAAATGCTGAGGTAGAGGTTTTAGAACAAGGTCCTCAGAGGTTCCTCTAAGCTGGTCTTGGCTTCTCCTTGTTTTAGATCTTCCTTGCTGATAGGGTTAAAAACTCTTGCCTCAAGCAAATCGACTTCTTACGAGGGGAAAGAGTTCTTTCGAGAGAGCTTTGTGTCTTCTTCAACAAGCTCTTCTCCATAGGCGACCTCTAGCAGCTCGTCCAGTGTAGTCTATGAAATCATCTGACGTCTCAATCACAAAACCTGAGGGGTTTTCAGAAGGTGCTCTGAGAGCTTTAACTACACCGTAGCGTGCACTTCCTCATCTCCAACACGTAAGGTGACAAATCCTGCCGCACCCATAGAAGCTCTGGCAGTGGATAGGAAAGGTCGTCCCAGGAGGAGGGGGTATCTTCTTCTTTAGTGTCCAAGACGTACCAATCCACAGGAAATGTAAATTTGTCTACTTGGACCAGAAGGTCTCTAAGCACTCCGTCAGCTCTCTTGAAAGATCTATCTGCCAGCTGGATACTTATGGGGGTAGGCTCCAATAGATGGTCAAGGTGTAGTCTCTTGCAGACAGATAGAGACATCAAACTAATGGATGCTCCTAAATCACACAGAGAATTTGGGAAACTTAAATCCTTGATCTGCAGAGTTAAGACAAATTTTCCCGGATCATTTGCGCTTTTAGGAATTTCTCCGTCACCGATA
>JAOBSW010000896.1:0-72621 GCA_026214975.1 Gentiana macrophylla
TCCATGGCTTTAGCATTTAAAGATGAAAGTCACTCCATTGAACGAGGATTCCGGGTCTGTTGCTAAGTACATTGATGCATAGAATATTATTGTGCAAAGACAAGGAGACTTACTCAAACAGCTTAAACCTCAATATCACCAACAATCTTGCAGATTCAAACAAGACATTTCTCAAGAAATGATTTCATGGCACTTGCTTTTGGCACCGATTTAGGAGTGTAACCCAAAAGTCGACCGATCATGATTCCAGGTTCACATCCATTGAGTCCAAACTGACTCACTGATTGGTACACAACTGAAGCTACAAACAACATCTTGCTCCAACAAGGTATTGATGTTTGCGAAAAGGCGGAAAGTGATAAGCCTGGAGGATCAACACTCAGACCCCAAATTTCACTGACGAGCAAATAAGAAGAGCAAGGGACAGGAATTGAGAATTCAAATGAAGTCAAGTGTAATATCCCGAATTTTTGACTTCTTAATTTATTGATAAAGGATTCAATTTTTTTTTTTTTTGAGGACTATCTTTGGCTTTAATTAAATGGAAGGACTTTTTTTTTATGATCCTTTACTTTTTTTTCTTTTCCTTAATTAAAATAAGGGAAAAATACTAAAAAGGCTATTGGTGATTAAAAAGGATTTTAACCCCTGTAAACTTCCAATTAATCAAATTAGATTTTCTTTCATCCTTACTTCAAAAAGAAAAACACGTGAAACCCTCCTTTCTCCCCCCAGCCGCCATCCTCCTTGTGAAGAGAAGGAGAGAAATCTCTCCCGTGTTAAGGATTGTTGCCGCCGTCGTTGTCGCCGGTAAGGGTCGCAAATCTTCTTGTTTCCTATAATTCGAGCATGACGATCGGCCGCCAAAGGCCAGGGCGATCGATCCACATGCGTGTGAGGGGATGATGTCGCTTTGGTTTGCCTTTTATTCATTGGAATTGTCTTGTAATTTTAGTATCTTTCCTTCTATCCATAGATAAAGATTCGAGCTTCGTTGAGGAACGTTTCTAACTTAGCAAGGGCTTTCAAAAACGCGGCAATTCCGGTAAGGATATTTCTAAGTTACGTTTTTGTTTGGTTCGAAAGATGGGACTTTTAGTAATGTATCGGGTGGTGTAAGTTGTTTGGGTTGTGTAGCATTGTTGATCAGGATTTTAAGTACAAGTTGGGGCTGTTTGCGGTGTTTTTAGAATGTATAGGCCTTCATGTTTCTGCTTGGAAGCAGAAAACAAATTGCTGTAAATCTTTTGTCAAAAGCGTTTATGTGGTTGGTCATGCTTTGGAGTATTAAATGTCCGTAAAATGTGTTTGGCTTTGGGTTACAAGTTATAAATGTTATGGTGTCGTTATATGAGGCTTTACGTGATAAAGCCGCGCTTATTTGCTGATTTTTGATGAAGAGTCGGGAAAGCCATGTCGAAATCGCTAGGGTTCTTGTTGAAACCCGGGTGGACGGGCGCCCTAACTTTGGGGACGGGCGCCCTGGGGTACCCGGACGAACGCCGAGGTGCTAAAATCGATTTCAGATGTAACAGTTCTTTGCTGGACGACGTCTAAGTTTTGGACGGGCGTCCACACCTCCAAACGGGCGTCCAACCTTTAAGACGGGCGTCCAGTTTAAGTGTCCTTCTTTCTTTGTTAGCTATTGATAAATCTTATGAACATGTGTTGTAAGTTGGGTTTTGATGAGTCAAGGGTTTTGATATCATTGTGGGACTTGGTGTTAGGCATTGAAGTTCGTAGACCCAGTGGTTGGGCGGATAGGTAGCTCCCAAAGCCGTAAACCCGCAAAGGTTTCTTACGACTTCAATGACCTTACGATTTGGGGAGTTGCAGACAGTGGTGTTGTCGGGCCGGATAGGGTAGTACCCGAAGCCGGGAAACCGGGAAGGTTTCCTTGCACCCCAGTACGTGATGGTCCATTTTAACGATGGTGCCATTGGTAGACCTTTAGGATCCTCCTCTTTAGGGTTTACCCTTTTGAGGGATGTGCACATTCGGGACCTTTAGGTATAGATGGAGTGTGGTGTTCTGTATCTTCTATGTATGGGTTGAATCATTTATAGTTTGGTTGTACCCCTTTTGGATTGGTGGCATTTTTCATGATGTTGGTCTTGACGTATGGTTTGAAAGTCATAATTCAACTTGTTAGTTAACTTTCGTTTTTCATATACTAGATTTATCCTTACTCGACTTTTAGTTGACGCTTTACTTCGTTGATCCCTGCTTATGATCCATTTATGGGGGAGTGATTCTTAGCGTGTATTCGGTTTGGGTGATAGCTTGTTACCTGGGAGGTTCATGGGATTTGAGAGCCACGTAGCTACGGGGCCACACGCTTTCATTTTATTTGGATTTTTTAAAACCTTGAAATTTTGGATCTTCCAGACGTTTTCATATTTCATTTAAGAGATTGTAATTCCTTTAACCTCTTTAATAATGAATGGTGGATGTTTATGTTCCTTATGTTGTGGGATGTTGATATTATCGCCATGACCGGTGTCGTGAAGTGACATTACGGTGACCAATACCGCGGCCGACGGGATTGGAAACCGGGTGTTACAAAGTGGTATCAGAGCCGTTCGACTCCAGGACCACCACCTAAAATGAACCTTAAGAATAAATTCACTAAAATAAGCACAGTGAGGATGTGTGGGGTAGGTATTGAGTTCTATGTAGGGAAGGTACGGTAAGTTCTGATCTATGTGGAAATGTGGCTGTGTGTTGCAATTAATTTTGGGTAGTAAGTGTCAGTATATGTGAAATATTATGTGGCATGATATAGGTGATAACTGAATACATGATTTTTTACTTTTTGTAGTTTTAGCTATGCCTCCTAGGAATGGAAATGAGAGGGACCAACTGATTGATCAGTTGGTTAAGATGAATCAAGACCTGATTCAGGCGGTCAACAAGTCGATTGAGGATCGTTCTCGTGGTCAATTCACCGGCATGACTAGGGCCGTGAGTCATCGAGGCCTAGTCAAGACGATGGTAAAGTGAGATCCTGGGGACCCGAGCGGTGGATTAGAGAGTTTGAGAAGATCTTCGCCACTCTAGGCCGCCCAGAGGAACCAAGGTCACCAAGCCGCTTTTACTTGGTTGATGTGGTGATTTATGGTGGGGTGCTAACAAAGATCGGTTGGCTCGCATCGAAAATGAGCAAGGGGAATCGAGTGGTACCACCGAATGGACCGAGTTTAAGTGAGCCGAGGCGTGAATTCTTTCCCGAATCTAAGAGGAAAGAGCTGCGGGTTGAGTTCGATAATCTCCGGCTGAGGGATATGGACTGCTCAAGAATATTACGAAGTTTGTCGACTTGGCGGTTTATGCATCTGAGCTAGTGCCGACTGAAGAGGCCAAGATGGTGAAGTTTGAGCAACACTTAGATTTAGCGATACGGGATCGTATGGGGGCAAGCAGGGGCTTCACGAGCCTAAAAGAGATGTGTGAAGTGGCATGCAACATCGAGAGGATTCGGAAAGAGGTGAAAGCGGCATATGCTACTAACAAGAGGAAGAGTGTCTCTGAGGACAATCAGGGGCAGCAAAAACGCAGTAATTCTATGAACCCTCCAGTGCGACCCTCTTTTTCGGCAAATTCCCACGTTACCAGAGGCAGCGGTGGTTAGCCAGCGAGAGGTAACTCTCAGGGGTTTAGTCGGCCACGAATTTATCACTGCAAGTAGTGTCAGGGAAACCATCCGGGTACAGATTGTTCAGGTGCACAAATCCAGTGTCACAATTGCGGGAAGCTTGGACATAGACGATTTGAGTGTTTTAGCTCCAACACCGCCGGTCGGCATCGGTTACGAGGAAGCAACATGGGTGTGGGCTCCAAGGGGTAACACGGAAACATGAGTAGGGGTAACCCAAGAATGAGTAGTACCCCGCATGCAGCCGGGCGGGTACACCTACGGCCACTGGTGGAAACAGGAACCGACCATCAGGGTCGGCCAGCACAGTCCAGGGAGCTGGAGTAAATCAGACTGGGAAATTATTCGCACTGGGCAGAGAGGAGGCCGATCAGAGCAACCACGTAGTGACGGGTAATTTTCTGGTTAACTCATTTTTATCCTACGTACTTTTTGATTCGGGTGCATCATGTTCCTTTATAGCGGGTTCGCATGTTTTGAGGTTGGGTCTAGCTACATTCGAGGTGATTGACAGTGAGTTTATGCAACCGTCGGGAGAGTTAGTGCCATGCTCTAAGTTGTATAGAGACGTACCGTTAGTGATTATGGGAGTCAACTTGTCGGTTGACTTGATCGAGTTCCCCCTCGAGAACTTCGACGTTATTTTGGGTATGGATTGGTTGAACCGGCATAAAGCCAAAATTGACTGTGAGCAGAAGAAGGTGACTTTGAGAGGCCCTAAAGGGGTGCGAGTATCTTACAAGGGGTTTGTGGATAAACCTAACGTGAAGATCATTTCGGTGGTGACTTTGAGATCTCTCGTCAAGAAAGGGTACTCGTTGTTTATGTGTCACGTACATGATGTAAGCAGAGGGGATCCTAAACTAACGGACATTGATGTAGTCCGTGATTTTGAGGATGTATTCCCGGATGAGATACTGTGTATGCCACCCTGCAGGAGGTAGAGTTTGCAAAGTGGAGTTGATGCCGGGACAAGACCGATATCGAAAGCAGCTTATCGTATGACACCTAAAGAATTAGCATAACTGAAGGTACAATTGGAAGAACTGCTCGATAAGGGGTACATCCGACCGAGTGTGTCACCATGGGGAGCACCGGTGTTGTTTGTGAAGAAGAAGGATGGTAGTATGCGGCTGTGTATTGTTTATCGAGTCGAACAACGCCACAAATGAAGAACAAGTATCCGTTACCGAGGATCGATGACTTGTTCGATCAACTACGGGGGGTAGGTATTTTCTTGAAGATTGATTTGCGATCAGGGTATCACCAGCTCAGGGTAGCAGATGCGGATATCCCAAAGACCGCATTTCGTACCAGGTACGGACATTATGAATTCACGGTCATGCCTTTCGGATTGACCAACGCACTATCAGTTTTCATGGATTTGATGAACCGGGTATTCAGACCCTACTTGGACCAGTTTGTAGTAGTCTTTATTGACGACATCCTGGTCTACTCTAAGACTAAGGAAGAACATGCCGAACACCTGAGGCTCGTACTGCAGATTTTACGGGAAAAACAACTGTATGCGAAACTGTCTAAATGTGAATTCTGGTTGGAACGAGTGGCATTCTTGGGGCATGTTGTCTCGAAAGACGGTGTATCCGTTGACCCGAGCAAGATAGAGGCAGTGGCGAGATGGCCAACACCTAAGAATGTTGTAGAAATTCGAAGCTTCTTGGGTTTGGCTGGATATTACCGAAGAATTGTAAAAGAATTTTCCAAGATTGCGAGGCCGATGACTGCATTAATGAAGAAAGAGAACCGGTTTAAGTGGGATGAAAAATGTGAGGAGGCGCTCAACCGCTTAAGGAACGTTTGACTACAAACTCCTATTTTAGCATTACCAGAGGGTAATGAGGGCATTGATGTTTATACCGACGCGTCGAAGAATGGCCTGGGTTGTGTACTAGTGCAACGGAGGCAAGTGATCGCGTATGCATCGAGGCAGCTGAAACCATATGAGAGTAACTACCCGACTCACGACTTAGAGTTGGCAGCTGTGGTCTTCGCATTGAAGATATGGCGACACTACTTGTATGGAATAACTTTCAAGGTGTTTTTCGATCACAAGAGCCAAGTACATATTTACACGAAGGAGCTCAATATGCATCGAGGCGTTGGTTGGAGTTAATTAAAGATTATGATATGGAAATTCAGTATCACGAAGGGAAGGCCAATGTAGTGGCGGACGCTTTGAGCCGCAAGTCGATTCATTCCGTGTGCGAGAAAGTAGCACGGATCAGATTGCGAGAAGAGTTAGACCGTATGGACATCCGTGGTCATCCGTAAAGCGGAGATAAAAGCGACTTCGTCTTGCAACCCGAATTATACGCTGAAATCCGGGTGAGACAAGTGGGTGACAAGGTAATCGAGGCCAAGAAGGCCAAGATTGGTACAGATGGTGCGGTGATTTAACGTATACATGAGGATGGTAGTATCCGGTTTAAGTGGTCGGTGGTGTGTACCGGCCGGACGAAGAACTCAAGAGGCGGATCTTGAGTGAAGCTCATAGTACGCCTTATTCTCGTTTCATCCGGGAGGAGACAAGTCGTATAAAGATCTCAAGAAAACCTTTTGGTGGCCCAATATGAAACGCGAAGGCAGTAGAGAATTTGTGTCAAAGTTCTTGACTTGTCGGAAGGTCAAGATTGAACATCGACGCCACAGGGTATGCCGCGGCCGTTGGATGTGCCGGTTTGGAAGTAGGATTCCATCTCCATGGATTTTGTATGCGCGGATTACCGAGAGTCCTAAAGGGAATAATATGATTTGGGTCGTTGTGGATAGATCGACTAAAGCGGCGCATTTCATTCCGATGAAAGACACTTGGAGTAAGACGGAGTTGGCTATGGCATACCGGAGAAATATTGTGAGACTACATGGTATACCCAAAGAAGATTGTGTCGAGATAGAGATGCGAGATTCATATCCCGATTTTGGCGCAGAGCTACAGACAGGCCAGGGGACGGAGTCGCGAATGAGCACTGACTTTTCACCTGCTACCGATGGTCGAGACGGAGAGGACCATACAAACTTTGGAAGACATCTTTGAGGGCATGTGTATTAGAATTCAAAGGCTCTTGGGAGGAGAAGCTCGATCTTATTGAGTTTTCATACAACAACAGCTACTATGCCAGTATTAAGATGGCACCTTTTGAGGCACTTTATGGTAGGAAGTGCAAGAGTCCTGTTTGTTGGGACGATTCGTCCGAGGCAGCGATTTTGGGACCGTAGATGATCGAAGATACGGTTAAGCAGGTGCAGATAATCTGAGAAAAGATGAAGGCTGCCCAGGATAGGCAGAAGAGTTATGCAGACTTACATCGCCGAGATATTGAGTTCGCCGTGGGCGATAAGGTATTGCTACGAGTATCACCAACCAGAGGAGTGATGCGCATTGGCAAGAAAGGGAAGTTGAGTCCCAAGTACGTGGGGCCATATGAGATCTTGGACCGCATAGGTGAAGTGGCATATCGACTAGCTTTGCCACCGGCGTTGGAGAAGGTGCATAATGTGTTTCATGTATCTCAATTGCGCAAGTACGTGAGTGATCCTTCTCACGTGATCGAACCGGAGGTTGTTGAACTAGATCAATCCTTGACTTACGAGGAGGTACCGGTACAGATATTAGATACCAAGGTACGGAAAACAAGGGGACGTGAGGTTAGCATCGTCAAGGTTCTATGGTCTAACCATGCCACCGAGGAGGCGACATGGGAAGCTGAGGATACTATGCGACAGAAGTACCCGCATTTGTTCTCTTAAGGTATGCAATTTTCAAGCCTTGTACGTAAAATCCTTTTGCTTACCTTCGGGGACGAAGGGTGTTTTAAGAGGGGTGGAACAACGCCGTATTTAACCCGAACTTCGAGGACGAAGTTTTGTCTTAAGGGAATGATGTAATATCGAATTTTCGACATCTTAATTTATTGATAAAGGATTCAAAATTTTTTTTTTTGAGGACTATCTTTGGCTTTAATTAAATGGAAGGATTTTTTTTTATGATCCTTTACTTTTTTTTCTTTTCCTGAATTAAAAGAAGGGAAAAATACTAAAAAGGCTATTGGTGATTAAAAAGGATTTTAACCCCTGTAAACTTCCAATTAATCAAATTAGATTTTCTTTCCTCCTTACTTCCAAAGAAAAAAAAAACATGTGAAACCCTCCTTTCTCCCCCTAGCCGTCGTCCTCCTTGTGAAGAGAAGGAGAGAAATCTCTCCTTCGTGTTAAGGATTGTTTCCGTCGTCGTTGTCGTCGGTAAGGGTCGTCTTCTTGTTTCCTACAATTCGAGCATGACGATCGGCCGGCCAAAGGCCATGGCCGATCCATACATGCGTGTGAGGGGGATGATGTCGTTTCGGTTTGCCTTTTATTCATTGGAATTGTCTTGTAATTTTAGTATCTTTCCTTCTATCCATAGATAAAGATTCGAGCTTCGTTGAGGAACGTTTCTAACTTAGCAAGGGCTTTCAAAACGCGGCAACCCGGTAAGGATATTTCTAAGTTACGCTTTTTGTTTGGTTCGAAAGATGGGACTTTTAGTAATGTATCGGGTGGTGTAAGTTGTTTGGGTTGTGTAGCATTGTTGATCGTGATTTTAAGTACAAGTTAAATTTGTTTGCGGTGTTTTTAGAATGTATAGGTTTCATGTTTTCTTGGAAGCGAGTAAAACAAATTGTCAGTAAAGCTTTTGTCAAAAGCGTTTACGTGGTTGGTCATGCTTTGGAGTATTAAATGTCCGTAAAATGTGTTTGGCTTTGGGTTACAAGTTATAAATGTTATGGTGCTGTTATATGAGGCTTTCTAAGATAAACTGCTGCTATTTGCTGATTTTTGATGAAGAGTCGAGGGGAAAGCCATGTCGAAATCGCTAGGGTTCTTGTTGAAACCCAGGGTGGACGGGCGTCCTAACTTTGGGGACGGACGTCTACTTTGGGGCACATCTCAGACGGGCGTCTGGGGTACCTGGATGAACGTCTGAGGTGCTAAAATCGATTCAGGATGTAACAGTTCGTTGGGACGACGTCTCGAGTTTTGGACGGGCGTCCACACCTCCAAACGGGCGTCCAACCTTTCAGACGGGCGTCCAGTTTAAGTGTCCTTCTTTCTTTGTTAGCTATTGATAAATCTTATGAACATGTGTTGTAAGTTGGGTTTTGATGAGTCAAGGGTTTTGATATCATTGTGGGACTTGGTGTTAGGCATTGAAGTTCGTAGACCCTTAGTGGTTGGGCCGGATAGGGTAGCTCCCCAAGCCGTAAACCCGGGAAGGTTTCCTTACGACTTCAATGACCTTACGTATTTGGGGAGTTGCAGACAGTGGTGTGGTCGGGCCGGATAGGGTAGTACCCTAAGCCGGGAACCCGGGAAGGTTTCCTTGCACCCCAGTACGTGATGGTCCATTTTAACGATGGTGCCATTGGTAGACCTTTAAGATCCTCCTCTTTAGGGTTTACCTTTTGAGGATGTGCACATTCGGGACCTTTAGGTATAGATGGAGTGTGGTGTTCTCAGATCTTCTATGTATGGGTTGAATCATTTATAGTTTGGTTGTACCCCTTTTGGATTGGTGGCATTTTTCATGATGTTGGTCTTGACGTATGGTTTGAAAGTCTTAATTCAACTTGTTAGTTAACTTTCGTTTTTCATATACTAGATTTATCCTTACTCGACTTTTAGTTGACGTTTACTACGGTTGATCCTGCTATGATCCATTTATGGGAAGCGATTCTTAGCGTGTATTCGGTTTGGGTGATAGCTTGTTCTTTGGGAGGTTTATGGGATTTGAGAGCCACGAGCCATAGTCACACGCTTGCATTTTATTTGGATTTTTAAAACCTTGAAATTTTGGATCTTCCGTGACGTTTTCATATTTCTTTTAAGAGATTGTAATTACTTTAACCTCTTTAATAATGAATGGTGGATGTGTATGTTCCTTTTGTTGTGGGATGTTGGATATTACTGCCACGACTGTGTGTCGTGAAGTGACATTACGGTGACCAATACCGGCGGCCGACGGGATTGGAAACCGGGGTGTTACATGAAGAGCAGCAAAGAAAGGCAAGGGAGGAAAGGGAAAAGATATCAAATGAACCTTGCATAGGTTTCCCTCATCCCATTCAAAGAAAAGACAATGATAGAGATAGATCAGGTAGTCAGCACAGACCTGGATCAAATCAGCAAAGAAGATCTACAAGTCAACACAGAACCAGTAGAAGCAGAGAGAAAAGAAGTTTCCCAACTCACAGAAACCGGCAAGAATATGAGGCTGAGATCCTGGATCATGTAAGAGAATTCTTCAGAGTCCAAGAAGGGTTGTATCCAAATCAAACACAAGATGAAGCATGAAAGCAGGTGGCTAAGCTATATCGAGGATGAAAAGAAGAGAGTTGATATGGCCAAAATATACAATGATATTAAAAGACAACATGCATCTCTCCAAAGAAAGTGTTGGAACCCAATGAGACCAAATACTGACCATACCACTTTCTCGCAAAAGGACCGTAAGATCTACCAACTGAGCAACAAGAAGATTTCAACTATATGGAAAAATTCTTCAACCCTATGGGGAGAATGAACAAAGAAGACCAATGGGGTCTGTACAAAAATCTCAAGTTTTCTGACTCACACATTGCAGAAGCTAGGGATAGACTTGAGAAGTATTTTGGAGAACCTAGAGCAAATGAAACAATGCCTGATTTTAACAGACTTGTTGCCAAGAGAGTATTTCATGGAGTCTTTGAATACACTACTATGGCATACTGGAAGTGAAAATTTCCAAAGATCGATTGGAAAGATATGAAAGAGGTCCAGACCACAAAGTTCAAGTGGTACAAAGCAGAACTAAGTAAAATGTAATTACAGCTATCTGAATATGCTTTGAACTGACTTATCTTATTGCTCTTAAATGGATGAATAAAATTATTAAGTCTTATTCCAGTGTTTGTTATGCAAAGTTTTGTTATACTTATGTTCAGGCTTATGAGGGTTTTGGCATCATCAAAAATGAGGAAATTGTTAGGAACATTTTATTGTGTTTTGATGATGGCCATACTAGCTGTTATAGCAAGCCTGCAATAAGTTAGAATTCCATGTATAAGTCTTTACTTAGAGTCTGACATTTTGTATAAGTTGAGTCACACAAGTATTGTACTAGTTGGTAGGACGGCAAAGTGAAATCAGATGTTCAGAAAAGTAAAAGCGGCCAAGTACCAATAGAGAAGCATGAAGATATATGGTCTGAATTATAACCAAGGAAGTCCGTGATGACCTTCGATAAGTCCAAGTTACACTCCAAGTGATGAAACTTAATGTTTAAATATGGTGTACACTGATCTCACACAAATCAAAGATCAGTGAAGTACAAAGATTCTCCTAAACTAAAAAGAATGAAGGAAACAGTGAATCGGCAAAGTAAACTGACAATCGGCTGAGTAATGACAAAGCAGTGAAGGAAGATCTAATCGGAAAAGTCAAAAAGATCACTTAACCGTTCAGGGAACGGCCAAGTAAACTTTACTTGATCAGATTTTGAAATATGAAGAAGATTCAGAGGAACAAGCATTAAATGCACAATCAATTGAGGATCAATCAAGGACGGATTTTCTGATAAACGTTTGAAGAAAAATCCGATCACTAAAATCAAGGAGGATTTAATCAAGAATAAAATCAAGAATTATTCCCCTCGTTAATATAGCCAACGGACGGAAATTCAAATCAAGGTTTATCAAGGCTATAAATAGAAAGCATTGACAGACAAGAAAAAGTGACACAAGAGAACGATTAAGTCTGAGAATTTACAAGCAGAAACTCTGTCAAATCAAAAAGCCTTCATCTATGCTTAAAAATGAATATCTAGTGATCAACTCAAAACTCAAAACTGTAATTCCAACATCAAGCATTGAGTCTGATCAACAAGTTTTGTGAATCCACTTCACTCTAATCAAGCAACTGAATCAGAGCCATCTGAGAAGGAGTTGTGTTTGTGATAGCTGCTGAAGGATTTGTTCCCATTAAGCAGTGAAAGAGACTGATTCACTGAAGCTGTTGAAGTCAGGGAGTGATAGTCTTGAAGATTGTGAA
This sequence comes from Gentiana macrophylla, assembly GCA_026214975.1. NCBI lineage: Eukaryota > Viridiplantae > Streptophyta > Magnoliopsida > Gentianales > Gentianaceae > Gentiana > Gentiana macrophylla. The sequence continues at coordinate 11,741 of JAOBSW010000896.1, forward strand.
GCTTGTGTAGTCAAGGACAATCAGGCTATTGTATCTATGAAAAAAATAGTGAAATTCCTCCAATCATCACAGGAGAAGAGTGGATTAAGGGATTACACCACCCTGAACCACTATAAACCTTGTGTCAATTTACTTTCTACAATTTACCTTACCGCATTTATTTAATTGCTTAAATTATATCATATATCTGTGATTGCATAAACTACTTTGAAACAACATATTAAGAAGGGACTTATCCACTGCCCAAAAGCTTTTAAACACAAGAAAAGTTTTTGAAACTCCACTATAGTCATTCACCCCACCCCTCTCGAATATTGTTTTACCCTTCTCCGGGACCAACAAAGATGAAAGTTGAAGAAGGCATTATATGACCTTAGACAGGCTCTAAGATCATGGTTTGATGCCTTAAGGAATAAGATGATTATTTGGGGTTTCCAGCAGTCCAGGTGTTGTCATTCCTTGTTTATCTTCGAGAAGGATCAGATAGCTCTTTATATTTTGGTGTATGTGGATGACATACTTGTCACATGAAACTCATCACAATATATACAGAAGTTCATCAATAAACTGAACTCTACCTTTGCCCTAAAATATCTAGTACAGCTCTCACATTTCCTTGGTATGGAAGCTCACAGAGACAAGCTATTTATACTTGTCATAGAAGCACTATGCGAATCAGCTACTGTTATGACTGATTATGGGAAATATTAAACCATGCCCAAATCCTATGGTTGGAGGCAGGTGTTACACAGTCAACCAAGGAACTCCCATGGTGAATCCAAGTCTCTATATGAGTGCAATTGGAGGACTACAATATCTTACTCTAACAAGGCCAGATATCACCTTTGCAGTAAACTGCCTAAGTCAATCTATGCAAGCTCTAGTTGATGTCCATTTGAATGCAGTGAAGAGGACCCTGAGGTTTGTAAAAGGAACCTTACGGCAGGGAATACACTTCAAGCCTAGATTTTCTTTACATATCAGTGGCTACTCTGTGCAGACTGGGCATGTGATCATGTTCATAAAATATCTACAGGTGGCCACTGTGTCTATATGGGAGATTCTCTTATCACTTGGAGTTCAAAGAAGCAAACAATAATGTCAAGGTCTAGTGTAGAATAACAGTACAGATCCTTTGCAAATTTGTCCACTAAACTTCAATGGTTGCAGGACTTAATGAAAGAGTATAAGTTATTATATTTGTAATTAATATTATGTTGATAATATTATCATAATATTATGTTGATATTATTAATATTATGTTGTTACTATTAATTATGTATTTAACTTAACACGTCTGTTATATAAAGCTGTATTAAGTAGTGATAGCTGTCTTGCCGCCCATGTCTTTATGTCATTGATCCTCTACTACCCATTATTAGCCCACACTACATTCAAGTCTTTGTCTAGTACATCTTGTAATATAAACTCAACTGCTATGCTCATATTGAATAAGAAGAATATTATTCTCTTCTCTCTCTCTTTCTCCTCCTAATTTCTACATGGTATCAAAGCCATAATCTAAAAATTCATATACATTCCACTGTTACTGTCCTTCTTTTTTTTTTCTTCTCGTAAAAATGTCAGAATCTAAAGCAACTTCTGAAGTTGCTACAGGAAATCCTCCAAAAAAATATGAATGGATTAGATCTTCCAACTCTCCAAATCACCTCTGTTAAACTCAAAGGAGGTTCCAGCTACCTTCAATGGGCACAATCTGTTAAGATCTTCATCACTAGAAGAAGAAAACTGGGCTACCTTACGGGCCCGGTCAAGATTCCACCAAAAACTGATGAAGAAGCCTATGAAACATGGGAAGCAGAAAATGCATTAAATCACAGGATGGTTGCTCAACTCAATGGAGGAAGATATTCATCAGGTACACCTGTACTACTCTTCTGCCAAGGCTATCTGGGATAACCTCACAAAATCCTACTCAGATCAAGGGAATTTCGCTCAAGCATTCAGTGTCAGAAACACTCTGAAAAACACCAAGCAGGGGTCCCTAAATGTCACTAGGTACTTCAATTCCCTCAAGGAGCAGTGGCAAGATTATGACCAACTGACCTTCACTGAGTGGGACTGCATTGGGGATGCAGCCAAGTTTCAAAAACTCATTGAAGAAGAAATGGTCTTTGACTTTCTAAGTGGTCTTAACCCAATCTATGAAGTAGCTAGAGAAAGGATTCTTGCACAAGTTCCCTTACCATCTATGAAAGAGGCATTTGCTACATTACGAAAAAAAGAAACCAATAAAGGTGTTATGGGGGGCTTGCTGCCTACTCCCGGAGGAGAGCAGTCAGCTTTGAATGTCAGGACTGAAGACTCTACTTTTTTAAATGGAAATCACAGGTCCAGTCAAGAAAAATGACTAGAAAGGTAACCTTTAGTGTGACCATTGTAAAAAAAGGGGTCACACTAAGGACTCATGCTGGAATCTTCATGGAAAGCCTCCACACCTGCAAAAGGGGCAGAATCCCAAGAAAGATAGCAACTAGAGTGATCACAAACAAGGGTATGGTGCTACTGAGCAGGCAAGCATGTTCACTAAAGAACAGATGGAAGCTCTCAATCAACTCTTTGACAAAAGAATGCAGCACAATACTGAATCTTCTATTGGAACTACTGCCCAAAATGGTAAGAATACTTGGATCATTGACTCTGGGGCATCTAGCCATATGACATGTGAAATTTCCTTTTTTGAGTCATATTCGAAAACTGATAAATTACACTATGTTAAAATTGCTGATGGAACTCTTTCTAAAGTTGAAGGAAAAGGAACTGTAAAATTAAATGACCACTTTATCATTAAATCTGTCCTATATGTTCCTCAGTTGGACTGCAACTTATTTTCTGTTAGTCAATTCTGTGAGGAGAGGAAGTGTGTTGATAACTTTTCTCCAACCCATTTGTGAGTTTCAGGAAATGGAATCTTTGGAGAAGATTGGCGAGTGCTAGGAAGCTTGGACTCTATCTGTTTCAAGGCATTGAGAGAAAGAGCTGTTATGGTGCAGGTGTTTACGAGGATGTTAAATGTAATAATATCAAAATGCTTCATTTACGTTTAGGACATCCCAATTTTGATTACCTAAAAAAGTTGTACCCTACTTTATTTTCTGGTATTAAAAAGGAATGTTTGAAATGTGAATTCTGTGAAATATCTAAGTATACTAGAAATCCTTTTAAAGTTGTGTCTTACAAAAAATCTGCACCTATCAACCTTGTACACTCTGATGTTTGGGGACCATCTAAAAACCCTAATCTCACTCACAAAAGATGGTTTGTTACTTTCATTGATGACCACACACGGTTATGTTGGGTCTATCTCATGAAGAACAAATCTGCTGTTAGTGAGATTTTTTAAACCTTTTACAAAATGGTTGAAACTCAGTTTCAAACTAAAATTTAGATCCTCAGATCTGATAATGGGACTAAGTATCTAAATTCTGTTTTGGGACCTTTCCTCACTGAAAGAGGTATTATTCACCAAACCTCCTGCTCCAACACTCCCCAACAGAATGGAGTGGCAAAGAGGAAGAATAGGCACTTGCTAAAAGTCACTAGAACACTTTTATTCACCTATAATGTGCCTGCTTCTTACTGGGGGGAAGCTGTGCTCACTGCAGCCTTCCTCATAAATAGAATGCCTTCTAGAATTCTTGGATTTGAAACTCCCATTGAAACTCTCACTGCATCTTATCCTAACTCTAAGCTAGTGACTACCATCCCTCTTAAGATTTTTGGGTGTACAGCCTTTGTTCACATCCATTCCCAAAACAGAAGTAAAGTTGGACCAAGGGCTGTCAAAACCATTTTTGTGGGATATTCTGCTACCCAAAAAGGTTTTAAATGCTTTGACCCAAAACTAACAGGTTTTGTGTCTCTTGTGATGTGACTTTCTTTGAAGATAAACCTTTTTATTGTAAGGAAAACGAAGACCGACCTTGAAAATGCAGATTCACGAATAATAATGCTACTTTGCCTTTGGTGGATCCTTATCTACATGATGAAATAGCCCCCATACAGTCTGATCTGAATACCACTTTGCCTGAGAACAATATCATTGTCTACACTAGGCTAATAAAGTCATCAAGAGGGACTAGCACTCCTAATCCCTTCCATGATGTTGTTAGTACTGATTTACCCTTACAGGAAACTCAAACTGATACCACTGAGGAAGAACTACTCAATTTGGAACCAAATCCACCAAGGGGTGAACATGACAATCTGGAGCAGACCACCTCTGATTCAGGTAATATCTCACCACCCACTTCGCAGGATGATCTGCCTATTGCTTTAAGAAAACGTACTAGGGCTTGCACAAAACACACCATAGATAGATTTGTGTCTTATGGAAAGCTATCCACTGATTTTAAGTCTTATCTTGTCAACATTGACACTGCAACTATACCAAAAACCATACAACAGGCCCTTGATTGTCCTCACTGGAAAAATTCTGTTATAGAAGAACTCCATGCCTTAGAGGACAATCACACATGGGATCTTGTCAATAGACCTAAAGGTGTAAAGCCAGATGGATGTAGATGGTTATTCACTGTGAAACACAATCCTGATGGAACTATTAATAGGCATAAAGCCAGATTAGTTGCTAAGGATACACCCAAACCTTTGGGATTGACTTCCATGAGACTTTTGCTCCCATAGCTAGACTGAATATTGTAAGGATTATTATATCCATTGCAGCTGTGAATAATTGGGTATTACATCAAATGGATGTAAAAAATGCGTTTCTCAATGGTAACCTTAGAGAGGAGGTGTATATGCATCCTCCTACTGGTTTTGTTGTCAAACCCAATCTTTTCTGTAGATTGAATAAATCCTTATATGGACTTAAACAATCTCCCAGGGCATGGTTTGAAAGATTCTCCAATTTTATGAAAAAATGGGATATGCTCAAGGGCATAGTAATCATACCCTATTCTACCAACACACTGAAACAGGAGGAGTTACTATCCTTATTGTATATGTCGATGACATTGTCATCACTGGTAATTCAAGTTCTAATATTGATAATCTGAAACATCTTCTCAAAAATGAGTTTGAGATCAAGGATCTCGGACCACTTAAGTACTTCTTGGGCATTGAAGTTGCCATATCTACTGATGGCATCCTCCTTACTCAAAGGAAGTACACTATAGACCTGCTGAAAGAATATGGTTTACTGGGGTGCAAACCAGTAGATACTCTTATTGACAACACTGTGAAATTTGGGAAGAATGATGATGGAGATCCCATCAACCGAGAAAAATTTCAAAGACTGGTGGGAAGATTAATCTACTTGTCCCACACAAGACCTGACATCTCCTATGTTGTCAGTCAACTAAGTCAGTTCATGCACTCTCCAAAGCAAATTCACCTTGATGGCTCTATGAGATTACTGAAATTCCTGAAAGGTAGTCCAGGCAAGGGCATATTGTTCAAATCACAGGGTACAACTAAAATTGAAGGCTATGTTGATGCAGATTGGGCTGGATCAGCGACTGATAGAAGATCCACTTCAGGATGGTGTATCTATCTCTTTGGGAACTTAGTATCATGGAGAAGCAAAAAACAATCTGTAGTTGCAAGGAGTTCTGCTGAAGCAGAGTATAGGGCAATTGCCCTTGGGATATGTGAACTGTTGTGGATTCAAATGGTTATGAAAGAATTAAAGATACCATATTCAAGACCGATAAATTTTTTCGATGATAGCAAATCGCTATTGAAATCTCTAATAATCAAATTCAACATGATAGGATTAAGCATATAGAGATTGATAAGACTTCATAAGAGAAAAACAAGAAGATGGAAGTATCTACCTCTCCTACATCAACACCAAACAACAAGTTGTTGATATATTCACAAAAGGCCTGCCTAGACAACCATTACACCAATTCAGTAGCAAGCTTGGTTTATTGGATATATATAAACCACCTTGAGGAGGAGTATAAGTTATTATATTTGTTATTAATATTATGTTGATAATATTTAATAATATTATGTTGATATTATTACTATTATGTTGTTGCCATTAATTATGTATTAACTTAACACAGCTGTTATATAAAGTTGTATTAAGTAGTGCTAGCTGTCTTGCCGCCCATGTCTTTATGTCCTTGATCCTCTACTACCCATTATTTGCCCACACTACATTCAAGTCTTTGTCTAGTACATCTTGTAATATAAACTCAGCTGCTATCCTCATATTGAATAAGAAGAATATTATTCTCTTCTCTCTCTCTCTTTCTCCTCCTAATTTCTACAAAGAGTTATGGTTAAAACTGCCCAGAATTCATGTAGCATGGTGTGATAACATAAGTGCAACATTCTTGGCTCAAAGCCCAGTGTTCCATGCTAGAACAAAGCACATTAAATTTGATGTCATTACATTAGAGATTTGGTGCTCAAAAAGATAATTTCTGTGCAGTTCATTCCCCAAAGCACACCGGCAAGCAGATTGCTTAACTAAAGCTTTACCATCAGGGCTATTCAATCACTTCAAGTCCAAGTTGAATGTTGATGATCAACCATCCACCTTGAGGGGTGCTGTTAAGAGAAGTGAAGATGGTCACGATGACATGACAAGATGATTAGGCGTATGGGTGTTTAGTGTGGCAAGAATCTTTTGATAGATTGTGTAGTACACTTTTATGTAATTGTATGTTGCATTATATTCCCCTACTGTGTAAGCTGAGAACTAAGAAATGAATCATATTGAATTTTACTAAGAATCTGTCTCTTTTGCATAATATTATCGGTGCTTAATTCACCTTATTAATGGAATAAATCTTACACATAATTTCCTTTCCAAAGCAAAATACATCTAGTGACGGATCTAAAATAAATTAAAGAAGAGTATAAATATAAGTTAATTCCAGCAGATTATCATCAATAGATGTTAATTAATTCAACATTTTTTTTTTCAGATTTTACATATTGATTATGAAAACGGGTCATTAAACCTTGGTTTATAAAGTCAAAATCATATTTCACTATTATTAATGTAATGATTGTAAATTTTTTTTAAATTGTTTGATGAATAATAAATTGAAGGTCGTAAAGTTTGAAGGATGGGTCTTATGTGATCACTCCATATTTATTGAGTGACTACATTCCATAATCCGAACACATAATTTTAACACAGATTGAACCTATATGGTCGATTTTCTGACACGTAATCACTCCACAAAAATAGTCTTGACCAAATTTGAAAAGATAATAAATTGGTGGTTGTAAAGTTTGATGAGTAATAATTGAAGGTAAAATGAAATGCACTTTATGATGGGGTACTAGTTTTTCCTCTAAAAAGGAGTAATAATTGTCTATTCCTAAAAATATAATAAAAACCCTTCAAAAACAAAAAAATTTGTTGTGAGTCGTGATTCGTGAATCTTTCATGAAAAGAACAGGACATCGCTAAAAAAAAGAAAAGAACAGCACATGTGATAATAAATGATACCAATCATTGAATTTTTTTTTTTTAATTAAAGAAAACCTTTAATTTTTTCATATGGAACTTAAAGGACGGAGATATGTAGTATGTTTAGAAAGAAAGTCCATCAGAATAAAAAAATATTACACTAAAAGTTCGATGTAATCCAGGTTTATTTTATAAAATTTTATTGATCCAAGTCATTGATGAACAGGATATACTATTACCCACCTTAAATTAAAATCTTAGCTCCATCCTCGACCTTTTTATCCGCAACCAAATTTTCTGATCATGTGGCTAAGCCAATCACCATTGGTTATTTTATTTTATGTTTTCATTTTTTCCCTCGAGAATTAGTATATTTGAATAAAAGCTTCAATAATATTGTGAGATTCCATCATGCTTTGAAATGCTTTGCTAGTTAGACTTATTATGAGATTTACACAAATGACACTCGAGTGAGAAACTCGAGTGACAAATTTATTATGAGATTTACACAAAGTTATTACGAGAAACTCGAGTGACAAATGACACTTGTACATCATAGATCATGATATAATTAAGGTCACTGTATCAATGGTGTAAAAGTGTATTGTGTCTTCCACTATAACAGTACCGTTGTGGTAGTAACCTCCATGGGCACGCCTAGGCATGGGTAACAATGAGCCCTCTTAAAATAATGATTTTGAAGTATCTGTTATATATTTGTAGTGTATTTTAGATATATTTTTATTTAATTTAAATTTAAAAAAAAAATTAATACGTCTCAAATCAATACACATATTTAATAAAAAAATGTTTTTAACCTACTTATATATATATATATATTCCTACACCTGTTCATATAGTTTAGCCTAAAAATAACCGCTACATCGGCTCTGAAACAAAATTTTAGTTTAGAGTCTCCGATTACACATTGACGCTCCTAGTAACATCACTCTATTTCTTCACCTATATAAGTAGCATAGCCAGTTGCTTAGTTTCCCACACTCAAACCTTCTCCTCTCCATATCTCAATTCTCACTAAGAGTGAAACCCATTGTCTTAAAAATGGAGGGGGATCTTATCAAGAAAGCCCTAGTGGCATCTCTCTTTGCATTAGTGTTAGGTTGGGTGTGGAGAATTCTTGATTGGGCATGGTTTACTCCCAAAAGGATCGAAAAACGCCTTAGGGAACAAGGTTTCCAAGGAAACCCTTATAGATTATTGGTGGGAGATGTTAACGAGAATGCAGAAATGCTTAAAGAAGCCATGTCTAAACCCATGCCTTTCAACAATGATGTTTTCCCACGTGTCATGCCTCACATTCACCATACCATTCAGAAATATGGTATCAAACAAAATAACCTTTTGCCGTTTACTTTGTTTATTTAAAATCCCCTCATTATTTCATGGCTATATATATATTTTGTTTGTTAGACTGACCAAACATGCATAAATCAAGAACATTATTATTATTTTTTATAAATACTTGTTGTAATAATAACAATCACCGTTAGTTAACCAACCCGAATAATAGCCCTTAACGATGATATATAACATAAAATAACAAACAGTAACCAATCGGGTAGAATGAGAAAAATAACAAACAATACGTTACTTTTTCGTAATGCATGTGAAGTGACAGATAAAACTTGATCGAGGGTAATAAGATTTAATGATAATTATATACTTTTGTGTACTTATTGCAGGAAGAAATCATTTACATGGATGGGAAGGATTCCAAGGGTGAACATTTTAGAGCCAGAACTTGTTAAAGAAATGTTGTTTAACCATGGAAAATTCCAAAAGAACTTTGAGCTCCACAACCCACTTGTTATGCTATTGCTCTCTGGTATTGGTAGTTTAGAGGGTGATAAATGGGCCAAACACAGAAAAATTATTTCCCCTGCTTTCACTCTTGAAAAACTTAAGGTTCATATAATTATTTTTATTTTTTTAATTATACATATTATATACTATTTATCAAAACATTTTTATGTATATATTGAATGTGATTAATTTCATGCAGGGCATGTTGCCTTCTTTTGCCATATGCTATAATGATATGTTGAGTAAATGGGAGGCTACAGCTGCAAAACAAGGTTATATTGAGGTGGATATATTCCCAACATTTGATGTATTGACAAGTGATGTGATTTCTAAGGTTGCATTTGGTAGTACCTATGAAGAAGGTAATAGAGTTTTTAGGCTATTGAAAGAGATGATGGATCTCACCATTGACAGCATGAGGAGTATCTACATCCCTGGATGGTGGTAAGTATACGGTTCGTTTTTTCACCATTTTTTCGCCATTTCCCAAGTTGTCACATTAGAAAGTACCGTTAACGACACAACACATTAAGTTATAATACACTTTTGAATAATATTACCATGTATAATATTTGTGTAGTGCCACATTTTAATAGATTGACGCGTCTTGAGAGGTCTTAGTGTCCTACCATCACAACATGTTCTTAAATTTATTGTGTTACGGTGGTTGTGACAAAAATATTATACCACTGATTATGATGAGTTCAATGTCATTTAGTGGCAATTGCTTAATTATAAATGATGTATAAGTATCTTGTAACATACTATATTACGACCCATTTGATTATTAGAGTGTTGTGTCAGGATAATTGTGACGATACTAATCATGATAAGATCTAAGCCTTTTATTGAGCATATAATCATTATCGAGAGTGTAAAAATATCTTGAAAAAATAATATTAATTATACAACTGATAATAAGATCCAAGCTTAATTTTCAGTGAGTATTTAATCATCATCAATAGTGCAAAAGTATCTTAATAGTTGAAACAAATCATTTTTATTATCAAGATTTCTTTAGTCAGCAAGTTATTGAAGGGGCATATCAAGCTGTCGTTTTGTGCATACCCCATAATATAGACAATACATTGAAAGGATTGATCGTTTACAAAATTGATGGTCTTGGTGAGACCACATAGTATCTATATCAAGTCTACCAAACCACTTTTATTTATTTATTTATTACAAAATCATTTATAGTTATATAATCTGAGTTATACACATGGAGCAAATAAATGTGTGGTCCAGGGAACAATATAGTTATAAGGCTCATCCCAGGTGGTTAGCCACCTGGGTTTTACCCTGGCCTAAGTGAGAGGTCCAGGGTTCGATCCCCCCTTCCCCCATTTCCCTCCTTTCGTTTCAAAAAAAAAAAAAATAAATAAATAAATAAATGTGTGGTCCTCTTTAGCCAAAGTGTTAGATATGCAATTATTGAATTCTTATTTTGATTGGTACCACAAACTTCCAAATTTTGATTCTTGAAATCAACAACTTTTACTGTTTTTTTTTTTTAGACAAACAACTTTTACTAAAAAAGCATACTCCTACTTTGATTATATTTATATTTAGTGGTGCATACAAATTTTACCGTAGTCAACAACAATTAAAGAAACATATATATTATCTCATGCATATTTTTATTACAACTGTATAAAAATCATTGGCCACCGTAAAATTTATTGTACAGTTACGTGCCAACAAAGAAGAACAATAGGTTGAAGGCATGCAACAAGGAGATCACAGATATGATGAGGAACATCATCAACAAAAGGATGAAGGCCATCAATGCTGGAGAACCAGGTGAATCGAGGCGAATGTATACGTATCATAAGACTGTTTTGATCACCATAAATTATAAATATAACCTATTAATAAACAATATACTAGCTGAATTTTTTTTTTGGATTCGTCATTACAGGTGGAGACGATTTACTCGGCGTGTTGTTGGATAGCAATGTACAAGAAATCAGAAAATCTGGGAACAAGAGAAACGTCGGGATGACGATTGATGAAGTGATTGATGAATGCAAATTGTTCTACTTTGCCGGCCAAGAAACCACCGGAGTATTGCTCACATGGTCCTCCATTCTCCTTAGCAAACACCCTGAATGGCAAGAACGTGCTAGAGAAGAAGTTCTTCAAACCTTTGGCAAAAACAAGCCCGATTTCGAAAGACTCAACCACCTCAAATATGTATTAATCTTTCTTACCTGATACTATGCATTCACTACATGCCAGACGTTCACTACATCCTTCACTTCATACCATCGTCACCATTGACCATCGTGAGACCCATGTTAATCACTGAGTCTTATACTTTGATCAATGTTGAGAAAGTGTGCAGTGAAATATGTAGTAGCTGAATCTGTAGTAAACAAATCATTCCCCTAGTGACAGGGAAAGAATTTGTCTACTAGACATTGAGTCATAACATGTATAACTACACACTTTAACATCATTGATCAGTGTGTATGACTCATTGATTGGTTTGAGCCTCACTATGATCAATGGTGAAAAGATTGTCTAGTGCAATATGTAATGAATATTTGTAGGGGATACATCATTGTCGTTTTTCGAAAATGATTTTTCCAAAGCACACTTAACCAAAACGTGTTTCACTATACACTTTATCATCATTGATCAAAGTGTACGTCCTATTAGTTGATATATGTCCTGTTATGATCACCAGTGACAAAAAGGTAGTTGAAGATATAGTAAACATCTGTAGTGGTTACATTATTTCCTTTAACAGGTAAATAATTTATCCACTACACATTATACAAAAACATGAAATACTTCAAACTTTATCATCATTGATCAAATTTTAAAACTCATTGATTGATATGAGTCTAACGATGACCGACAATGACAAAAATGTGTAATGAAAGATGTAGTAAACATTGTAGTGGTTGCATCATCACTGTTTTCGGGAAATGATTTGTCCACTACACATTGAACCAAAACATATACCATTACACACTTTAAATCTTCTATAGTAAGTTGTTGTATATATAGTGATTGATAACAATTTGTGTGACAATTATAGGTGAACATGATTTTGTACGAGACCTTGAGGTTGTACCCACCAGTGGTGGATCTAACAAAGGTGTGCCATCAAGACACAAAGTTGGGACCATACACAATTCCAGGAGGAACCCAAGTGATAGCGCTATCACTTATGCTACACAGAGACAAGACCATTTGGGGAGAAGATGCTTTAGAGTTCAATCCATGGCGGTTCGCTGACGGCGTCGCGAATGCAACCAAGAATCAAACTGCTTTTCTCTCATTCAGTGCTGGACCAAGGGTCTGTCTTGGCCAAAACTTTGCTCTGTTGCAAGCTAAACTGGGGCTCACTATGCTTTTGCAACGTTTCACTTGGAATGTTTCACCATCATATGCACATGCACCATTCACTATCCTTACCATGCAGCCACAGTTTGGGTCCCATGTGATTTATAAGAAGCTTGAGTGAAAGAAAAGGAAATCTATGTGGAGGGGCCGGGAAGGGAAAGAAATCTAGATAGGGTGGTTTGGGCGTTTTATTTCATGTATTATATTATTATGAAAATAATGAGATGAATGTCTCTACCCTTGTTTCTTAATTTACTGTCTTATCTTTTTGGACAAATTAGCATTATTATGTATTCCCCTCCATTTGACAATAAAAGTGAACGTTTGAAATTGATTTGTCTCATTTTAACATGAATTGTATTTTAAATAGTGGTTTGACCACAATAATTTAGAAAGACCGAGGGCGTGAACTTATGTAATGACAGGACGCATATAGATCAATATTATGTACATTACTCATGAATGTGTAAATGTGTCTAGTAACACGTGTAGTGGCTCATGTTATGTGCCTTAATCATTTCCCTACATTATGGTACACAATTGGTATTTACATATATGATAATGTCGGATTTATCACAAACACGTTTTGTTAAGTAAACCGGTGGATATCTAGATTAAATGAGCGATCTTTCCGGTTTTAGTATGATGATTCACAAGAATGATGATGATTAATATCAATAAAATTGGGGAAAAGGGCCGGATGGACAAAATATCATGAATGGGGATGGAAGGTCAACTTTCATTTTTTGGGATTAAAAAATACAAATTTTCAATAAATGGACCAAAATACCCATGATTTTTTTTCCTTTTGGAGTAAATGTCATGCCATAAATTGTCATTAATGTCGTGCCATAAATTATAGAGAGTGAATCTGCCAAATAAATTTTATTCAATGTAGTTACACAGTAACATAAAATGAAATAGTAACAATCAATAAAATATAGTTATTGTTGGTCCCTTGAAAAGGCTTTGGTTAAGTTTAGGGGGGGGGGGGGGGTTGAATAAACTTAAAACTTAAAACTTTTGGAGTTAACAAACTCAAGAATTTCAAGACTTCATTGATAGCTCAATAGTCTGCTGACACTCAGTAGTCTGCTGACTGTTGACCTTCCTGAATTTGTTGCAGCGGAATATATTTAAATTAAGCCTTATTACTTGTTGTTTAAAATATGATACCAAGTATTAGATACTCAGTAGTGTATGTGTGTGACTCAGTTGCTAGTTCAGTAGATTGATGTGCTAAATGTACTAAATGCAGAATATAAATGCAGAAAGTAAGTAGGCAATTTTTATAGTGGTTCCAGGTGGTGTAATCCTGTCAGTCCACTCTTCTCCTGTGATATTGGAGGTAATTCACTAGAGATCCTTGAGGTAGCAGTTACAAAAATCCCTAAGTTGCTTGTCCTTCACCAATAACTATGACTTCACATAAACCGAATACTTGGAGCAGGTAGGATTGTTTGCTCCAAAGTCTTCCACTCGGTCCTTGAAGGGTAGGATTGCCTCTTCACCACGGCTCCACCACAAACAACGATCATTGACACCCAAATATGCTTCACTTTGTCTTGATAGATTTCTTATAAAAGAAAGTTTGAATCAAGTAAGTGATTCACTTTTCAGTGACTTGATCAGGATGATATGATCGTGACTTGAGATCTTCAAGTGTGTAAACTTGATGTAGCTTGATAGAAGATTACACTTGGAAGAAGTTCTTTGGATCGTAGCTTTAAGTTCGATTAATTCGTCAGCAGGTGTTTTATAGATTGAAATCGATAGCTCAAGATAGATCCTTAATTTTCATCACTTGTATCGAATTAGAGTCCTCTATTTATAGGTAGGAATCTTGTGACTTATGTTTGAAATTCAAACATAGCCGTTTTGAGACTTGTCCTTTTCTTGACTTGCATTATGTCCTCAGTACATAAATCGACGACCTTTGCCAGATTGCTTTTTGTGCTTTTTGATCTGTCCACCCTTTGACTTGTATCCATTGGATAAGCCTCTGTTTCTTCCCAACGTTTCTTTAATCTTAACCATTGATTTGTTTGATAAAATCAGAGGTTGTTATTTGTCCTTATCCTTGTATTCTTCCAACGTAACCTTTGAATAATTCGAAATATATATTAGCAGGTTCCTGTGGGTATTAGTCTGCTGAAATACATATCACTCAGCTGTTCCAAGGTTGCTGTGTTTATAAAAACACTTCACCTGACTTCTCTTATATCTAACTTTTTATTGTTAAGTTAGATTACACCATTTTAATCATAACCAAGTTCCAATCACCATTTAACTTGTGGAACTTAGACCTTGTACACAAGGTATATGTAATCAGTTTAGGTCATCACAGACTTCCCTAAATTCTGATTCCATATCCTTGACTTTAAATACTAAGTTTGATCCATTAGCCTTCAATAACTGAGTTTGAGCCTCGGCCTTCGATCTTGACAAGTTCTAAACTAGTCTACTGACTCAGGTACCCTACTGATATAGACAGGTCTGCTGATGAAAGTCAGCTGACCTTTTCATCAGCAGACCTTTTACAGTGCTTGTTTGATCAAAGCTATACAAGATCAAAATCTAATAAGCCTATACATTTGATCTAGACATCTTTTTGCGTTTGCTCTATAACAGCTAGTCTGGCACTCATCACTAAAACTTAAAAATAAGTCCAACAATTTCCCCATTTTTGGTGATGATGCCAATACCCTCCTTACAGCAAAGCAAAAAGAGTAAAAACAAAAACAGAACAAATTCAGTCATTTCTCATTATAATCATATTTGTTCAAAAAGTATTACAGTCTAGATTCAGCAAAAATAAAGCAGATGTAAGTATGCTGATCTAGTTTCTACTTTCTCTTTCTTGCCTCTCCTTCTCTTGCTGCTCATGATATTTCCTTATTTCTCTAACCTTTTGTCTCATCCATTCATTTTCAATAACAGAAAAATCAATGTGGGGATTCACTTCTTTCCACCATTTCCATGCCTCGGGTAGAGTAAGGTTGATTTGGTGTACTCTGAAACCCAACCGCATGTATAACTCTTTGAACTCACTCAGTGAATCTTTAGCTGATGTAGTAGGTAGACTCCTTCCACCTCTACCACCTCTTCCACCTTTGTGTGAAGATCTAAGAGCTTTGACTCTTGCTTCCTAAAACTTAAGCCCCAAAAAGGAATTGAGTCCCTCATGGAAGCCTTTGTCATGGTACGGTCTTCTCTTGTTGTAGTAAAGCCTCTTATACTCCTTGAAAAGATCACCAGTCAGTGGAAGTCTGCCAGGTGCAGGTTCTCTGTATGCATTGGTGTCAGCTTCCCATCTATTCTGTGCAAAAATTCTAGCAGCCTCTTTTGCTATCTTTGTTTGGCTCTCTTCCCCTTATTGACATCATCAACAAACGGGACGGCGAGGCCATGAACACTCTCTGTGTGATCACTAGATTATTCGGTTGACCTCTATTATCTCTCATTTCTAGTATCAAGCTGCGGTGATCCTTTCTTGCATTGTTTGCTCCGGTAGATTGATCCTCTCAGTGAATTTAGGATCCAATCCTGCAGGGTGAAGTGTTCCAGCAGGCTCAGCCTCAGCAGGCTTGGGTGCCTTAGCAAGTTTATCCAGTTTCTGGTGAATGGATTCAAGTTGGTCTTTCAGAAACTTCTCCTTCATTGTATTGCCTTGTCTAATCCCCTTCACATCTAGAGCAAGGTCAGCAAGAGCATACTGGGTGGAGGTAATATTGGAAGCAACTGTTTCAGTGGTTCTCCCTCTATTTTCCACTAGATTCATCAAATCTTCAAACCTTTGCTCTTGTCTGTCAAGTTGAGTCCTTAATCTTGTAATGTCATTTTCGATGACCCTCAACTCATCCATCACTGTCTTTGGTACCCACGACCATTCCTCCAAACCATATGTCCAAAGCAGCCTTCATCAAGAGGCTCTTACACTTTGTATTGTGCTCTATGTCTGCTGACAATCATGGCTCTACATATGTCCCTTCCAGCAGGGGCATGTCCTTCTTCAACCAAGATTGGATCTAGGGCAGGTTCCTCAAAGAGTGGTACAAATGCCTGTTGTGGTTCATCATGTATAGGTTCTTCCTCGGGCACTTGAAACTCCTCATCACTGTAGTCATAGTCCAGCAGCTGTTCATCCTCATCAATAACAATAGTCTGTTGACTATCTTTCCCTTCAGTGACCTTCCCAGTAGTAGGCTCTACTACAGCAGCATGTTCTTCAATAACAGCAAGGGTGTCCTCAAAACCCATAGTTAGTTCCAACCTTTGTCCAGGTGCTCTTTGATCCTCAGCAACCTGTACCTCCTGTTCCAACCTTTGTTCAGTCTTTGTCTCGATCCTCGGCGGCTGAACCTCCTCAACAAGTAATGGTGATCCCTCAAATCCCATCACCATGTCCAATCTCTGTGTTACCACTGTTTGTTCTGTAGTGATCAACACTCTCTGTACAAGAATTGCAGGGAATTCAGCCATATTTTCTTTTTGAAACCCTCTAACATTAGTAATCTTTCGCAGAGTATTAGCAGTTTTGGATAGAGTGTCCTGAGTATCAATCCATTCTTGATATTGAGCTGAATCCTCAGAATTGATATCAGGCTCACTATGATCAGTAACCTTCTCCTCATCCAGATCTACAGTCTGCTGATCATCAGTATGTTCAGTAGATTCTACAACAAAGAAAGTATCTGATATACCAACCAGCCTGTTGCCTCCAAGATTTATCCCATCATTTATTAATGCTTCCAGACCATCTATGGTTAAATCTTCCAAATCCTCATCTATTTGGCCAGTCTGCTGGCCCTCAGCAGACTTGCTAGCAACAGTGGACTGTTCAACTCTTGGTTCATTTGACATAGCAGTCCCACTGGTTTCTCCTTGATATGGGGGATGACCATCATCAGAGTCAGATGATGATGAGTCATCACTATCTGATCCATCTCTAGGATCCTTGAATTTGATACCTTCTTCCTTATTTTGTTCATCAATGAGTTCCACCGGTCTCGTTTCCAGCAAAGAAGTATCAACCAAATCAAGCAAATTCTCCACTCCTAACCTTTCAAAAGCCCACTCCTCAAAGTCTGTCATAGGCTCAGCTGCTGATTTCTGTTTCTTTTAATATCCAAACTTCCATTGAAAGTAGCTAGCAACCAGCAGGAGCTTAGGATCAACATACCCTTCCTTCTTTTTCTTTTCTCTCCTTTCAAAGGGCATAGTTGGCTTTCTAGGAGCTGATTGTCCACTTTTGCTGACCTCCAAAGGTCTCAACAAGTAGATTCAGTGTTTCTTCAATAGATGCTTCTAGGTCAGTAGGTTCTTCTTGTTGTACACTTGTACCTACCACCTCCATCTGCTCTACACTTGGTTCCCCCTGACTTACATGCTCATCAGCAAGGTTAGCAGGAGACTGCCCTTCCCCCTGAATTATTGCAAAATTTGCAGGGTCTTGTACATTTAAATTAACATCCACAACAGGTGCAGACTCAGTAGTCTGTTGTGGTTCTTCAGGAAGTTGCTCAACAACAACTTATATATCTTCAGTAGGCTCAGCAGCCTTTAGAGGGGAGGATTCAACAACTTCTACAGCAGGCTCAGATGCAGTAGTCTGCTGTGATTCTTCAGTAGGTTGCTCAACAACAACTTGTTCAATCTCAGTGGGTTTAATAGTTGTTAAGGGCTCAGCTTCAATAGCTTCTTCTTCTTCATCCCTTTGAGCCTCCAGAATCCTCAGCTGTTTTCCCCTACCATGCTTCTTTTCTGTGCAATTTCCTTCATTCTTTTGGAAATTTGCTCAGATTCAACTTCAGCAGCTTTCCTCTTTCTACTATCTGCCTTCTGTTGCTCCTTCAAAATATCAGCAGCAGACTTCTTCTTCGTGACAGCAGGGTCAGTAACCTCAATTTCAACTGGACCCTCTGTAGACTCAGCTGTCTCTGCTGTTTGCTTCCTTGTTTTCCTAGGTTGTAACATCTCTGTGATTTTTCTGATGTCAGTAGCCTTCCTCTTCTCAGCAACCTTCTTGGGTACAGCAGATTTAACAACTTTCTTAACCTGCTCACCACCAGCACTATCATCTCCATCATTATCACTTTCTGTGGCTTCAGCATCCACATCTTCATCATCATCCAAACCAGGGATGAGATAGCCAATCTCCTTCTTATATCTGGATTTATTTATCTTTTCAGGTGCAACATCAGGAATCCCCAAGTGATTCAGCAGGGCCTGAATCATCAATCCCAAAGGTAAGGCCTTGGATTTCTTTGTCCCTTCTCTTTCCTCTGTTATCACTTTCTTCATATAATGGATAAAGAATCCAGCCCAATCAAACTTCATGTTTTTGCAGATGATGATTAAAAGTTCAATCTTAGGTCCTGATAAAGTATCCAGGCTTCCACTGAGTCCTAAGATGTTCTTTGCTATTATCTTACTCAGCAGATTGTACTCCATTCCTATATGCTTCACATTGATGCTCAGTGTTGATTTAACAGCATCATTGGTCTTTATTCTGTCAACAAAATCCAATTTTTATAGTCTGATTTCCTCTGGATTAGTTGGAGCATCTTGTACAGGTGCAAAACCAAAAGCTTCACTCAGCAGGTTTGAGGAAACTTCAATCTCCTGGCCATTTACTGTTGTGTAAATGCCTCTCTATTATCTCTTATCACAATGTTTCTCCAGAAACTAATAACATTTGTGTAAGATATCCTTTCCAGTCTTATATTCAAAACATCGTCCAATCCATCAACTCTTTTGATTCTACGACCAATATTGATAGCTAACTCAGTTTTGTTAGCATCAACAACAAAACCTCTGACACTTTGGCTTGTTCCGATATGAACATCATCCTTATCTGCCATTTTTGAAGAATAAGATGAAGAAGATAGCTTTCAAATCTGTGTTCACACGGTATGTTTGCAGAGAAATCAATCTGAGTTTTGTAAGGATTCTCTGTGTATATGTCTGTATATATAGGGATAGGTAGTTGATAGTGTCAGATAATGCACTGTACACGTACTGTAGCATTAACCACGATTAAATATGAATAAATGAGATCTTGACATGTGGCCCATAACTTATCCATAAATAGTGGTAACCGTTCGATCGTGTAACTACGGTTATAAAGATAAGATAAATATCCCGGTCTTTTGCTTTTTGACTTTATTAAAGTTTGACTGTAACGTATGCCTCAGCAGACTTTTGCCATCAGTAGACTTGGCTCAGCAGTCTGCTGACAAAATGTTTCAGTAACCTGTTGACAAAGTCAGTTTGCTGATCTACAATTTCTTCTTGTTTTGTCCAACTGATAAAACAAGATGAAGTTTAATACCAATGACTGATCTGTCAAGTGAGCTCACCCAACATGACAAAGACCAATCCCCTTGGCAACTTCATTTGCTCAATTGTCCAAACATAAATAAGTACATGGAATTGTTGATACCAATGACTAATCTGCTAAGTGAGCTCACCCAACATAGCAAAGACTAATCCTCTTGGTGAATTTCAGTACATTGCTGATCATAGGTGTATCAGTCAACTTTTATAATTCCAAGTTCTGTCCTAAACTTAGCAAATCTTTCACTGTCCAATGGTTTTGTGAAAATATCAGCAAGTTGATCTTCAGTAGGGATGTAAAGAACCACCACATCTTTCTTTTCAACATGATCTCTTATAAAGTGATGTCTCACATCAATGTGCTTGGTTCTTGAGTTCAAAAGAGGATTTTCTGTGATTGCTATTGCACTTGTGTTATCACACATTATAGGAATCTCTCTTTCTTCAATCCTATAATCCCTTAACTGTTGTCTTAACCAAAGTATTTGTGCACAAAGACTTCCAAAGAACAATGTATTGACTTCAAGAAAGTGAAAGTTGATATTGAATTATGTTTCTTGCTAAACCAGGAAACCGGTCTATTTCCCATCAACTAACAAGTTCCTGTGGTGCTTTTTCTATCAATTTTGCATCCAGCATAATCAGAATCTGAGTAGGATATAACCTTGAAGGTTCCATCTTTTGAATACCAAATTCCTACATCCAAAGTTTCTTTTAGATACTTGAGAACTCTTTGATTATGACTAAATGACTTTCCTTAGGTTTTGATTGAAATCTTGCACAAACACTACTGACAAAGGATATATCAGTCTGCTTGGCGATGAAAGTCTGACAGATTGCCTATCATCATACGTATAAAGTCCGATCAACATCTTTGCCTTCTTTGTCTTCATCCAATCTAATGTTTGTACTCATAGGAGTTGATACTTTGGTGCTGTTTTCCATACCAAACTTCTTCAACAACTCCTTGGTATACTTGGTTTGATGAATGAAGATTCCATCTTTCATTTGTTTGACTTGCAAACCCAAAAAGTAGTTCATTTCTCCCATCATACTCATTTGGAATTTATTTTTCATGAGATTAGCAAACTTCTCACATTACAATTCATTTTCAGAACCAAAAATTATGTCATCCACATCAATCTATACCAGCAGGGTACTGTCTCCTTCATTGATTCTGAAAAGAGTCTTGTCAATGGTACCTTTTTTGGTAAAGCCATTGTCTACCAATAATTGAGATAGGGTCTCATACCATGCTCTTGGTGCTTGTTTCAAACCATAAAGTGCTTTATTGAGTCTGTACACTTTATCTTCTTGATCTTTAACTTCAAAACCAGGAGGTTGCTGAACATAGACCTCCTCTTCCAGAATCCCATTCAAAAATGCACTTTTGACATCCATCTGATATACTTTGAAGTTTTTGTAAGCAACATATGCCAAGAATAGTCTTATAGCTTCCAATCTTGCAACAGGGGCATATGTTTCATCAAAATCTATTCCTTCTGCTTGTGAATAGCCTTTTGCTACTACTCTGGCCTTATTCCTCACAATGGTACCAGATTCATGTTTAGGGTGATTTTATGTGATTTATATCGTTATATTTTGTAACAATTCTCTCCATATTCATATAATTCGCATAGAAATTAAGTGTTTATTTGGATTTATTGAGCAAATGAGGTTTGAAGTGGTTTAAGTGCAAAATCGAGTTAATTACGTGATTTTATTAGCGATTTTCTATCAATATATATGGTTCTACATTTTGCACGTTTCTATTATCTTGTAGGTACAATTTGCATGGCAAGGAATGAGCTGAAAAGATATTCAATTGAAGGTTAAATAGAAGGAGAAAGATGCAAGTGAAACTTGGAATGAAGATTTGGAAAACCTGAACGAGCGTTTATCCCCGTCCAGTGGACTGGCGTCCAGAAGATTGAACGGGCGTCCAAGAGGAGCTGTTGTATTCAAGAAAGCATGATTTTTACCGAACTAGCATTCAGAATTGCATAGGACGGGCGTTTGAGAAGACTCGGCCCGACTCAAAGATTTCAAAGCATCTCGGGTGGCGTCGGTATCCAGAGGGCGTCCAGCCACCGCCTCAGCCTAAACCGACTTCAAAACTTATAAATAGTCGCGTTTTTCTGAACCCTAAGGCACACAATTCGACCCTAGGCGGCCACAAGCCCCTTGGGGGCGCCCTAGCTGCGTTTCCCTGCTACCAAGAACACAATTTCTTCTACTTTTTATTTATATTATTTGCATACCAACGATGAATAGAGGCTAAGCAATTTGAACAAGCCTTGTGAAGCCGATCGTGCAGCGTTTTGATTTCGAATCTTGGATGTTTTGTGAGTTGTTATTATGCTTTTATATTGTTATGCAATTATATCGATGGATTGTTGCTATTTGATGTTTAACGTTTGATGAGAATCGTTGTTAGACCTAGATCACCGTAGTAATAGATTTTTAACCTAAAAATAACGAGAGTTGCTAGGTTAAATTTCTAGGTTGCTAGATTGAACAAATCTTACACCTTTGTTATGGAAGCGTTAATCTTTAAGATCGAGAGATGAAAGATTAATAGGCGAATTATCTACGAGAGTAGGAATTCATACCTTTGATAGGTGAACCACATCTTTATTAAATCTTCACTAAACGATCTAGAGTAGAAATTGAGGGTAGCGGGATAGGTGGATCAATGCTTGTTCTTCGTTAAAATTAATTGAAATTATCTTTCTGCCTTGTCTTCGTTGCTATTTTAGAATTTTCTTTTTCTTTTTAGTTATAGAATAGATTTATTTAGTTAGTTTAGGTCCGCAACTATATTTCCTGGCTTTGGATTGACAACCCTCTGTCCAGTTTATTGTTTCTTCGTTTTCGTTTTTAGTTATTTTTCGTGAAAACCTTTAGAAAAATTAAGAACTAGACCAATCTCGATTCCCTGTGATTCAACTCCGGTTGTAATCGCTATACTACGATCCCTACACTTGGGGTAAACCGGATTATTTTTATTACTTGTTTATTTTTCATTAGATAAAATCCGAGACAATTCATCCAATTTGTTTCTATATACCCATTTTGTACCAATTATATTTGCATGATTAGGCCTTTCCACTAGTGTCCAAACTTGATTTCTTTCAAATTCATTCAATTCTTCTTGCATAGCAATTATCCAATCTGGATCTGATATTGCTTCTTCAACAACTTTAGGTTCCATTTGAGATAGAAAACATGTAAACATTGCTTCTAATTGTCTTCTAGTCCTTACACCTTGATGTATGTTGCCAATAACTTGCTCAGCAGGGTGATCCCTTAACCATTGTGGATTTTGGTTAGATTGATTCTCAGGAACATCATCTTCAGTAGGGTCTGCTTTGTTTCTTGACAAAGGGTTCGTGAGATCCTTGAGCGATGCCAGATTGTTGCATCATGAGTGTTATCGCAGGTGTTCAAAAGAGGCGAGTCGAAACCTTTAAGTCATTAAATCTTTCCAAAACATCAACACATTACGGATCGGTGACTTGTTGATTCTCGTGAGTTCGAATCTTCATCTTCCATTCCAGTGAACTTAGGTTCATCAAATACAACATGTATTGTTTCTTCATGTTTCAGTGTCCTTTTGTTCTGTACCCTGAATGCTTCGCTGACAGAAGAATATCCCAAGAAGATTCCTTCATCTGATTTTGATTGGAATGTCTTCAATTGTTCCTTATGATTTAAAATAAAACATTTGCTTCCAAATGGATGAAAGTAAGATATATTAGGTTTCCTTCCATTCCAAATCTCATAAGGTGTCTTCAGCAGCTTCTTGTTCACTGAGGTTCTATTTTATGTATAGCATGCTCTATTAACTGCTTCATCCCAATATCTTTCAGGCAATAATTCTTCATAAATCATAGTCCTTCCTGCTTCTTTCAAAGTCATGTTTCTTCTTTCAAAGAACCCCATTTTCTTTGAGGTGTACCAAAGCAGCAATGACAAGTTGATGCAAGATACACCATTTGCTCACAATATTCTCTTATAACTTTGTTGAGAAATTCAAGACTTTATCCGATCGATCTTTACTATTGTCAAACTTTTCTCATTTTGCAATCTCTTCAAAAGTTCAGGCATCTTTTGAAGTGTTTCACTTTTCTTGTTCATGAATACTACCCAAGTGTATCTTGAATAATCATCCACAACTACTAGAGTGTACTTCTTTCCTGTTACACTTGTTGGTGTTACTGGCCCAAAAAGATCCATGTGCATCAGCTCCAAAACTCTTTTTGTTGATTGCTTTGTTTTTGACTTGAAGCTTGATTTTGTTTGTTTACCTTGCTGACAAGCATCACATATAGCATCTTTCTTGAATGTGATCTCAGGTAAACCAACCACCAGTTTCTTCTTCACCAAATGATTGATATCATCAAAATTTAGATGATTCAACTTCTTATGCCATAACCAATTAAGTTCTGACTTGGTATGCACAATCAGGCAAGTTTCTGGAACAGCAGTAGACCAATCCACAACATACATGTTTTGTTGTCTTCTTCCAGCCAACACAACTTGATCACCTCTTTCACTAATGACAATACAGGTGTTTTTGTCAAAAGTGACCTTGTAACCCATGTCACAAAATTGTCCACTGCTCAGTAGATTGTAGTCCAGTCCTTTCACATATACAACATTCCTGATTGTTAATCCATTTCTCACAAGTGTGCCATATCCTCTTGTGTATTCTGGTGTGTTCTTGTTGCCAAAATTCACTCTTGGACCATCCTTTGTCACATAGTTTGACAAACAGTGCTTATTCTTTGTCATATGTCTGGAACATCCACTGTCAAAGTACCAGACACCCTACAAAACAAAGTTAATGCATTTTAGGTACCCAAAACTGTTTGGGTCCATAGTGGTTAGTGGCAAGCATGACCCTAGGCAAATTTCCATAAGGTCTTCTTTGAAAGGTATCATACTTTTGTTCATACATGTATTCCACACATCCATAAGGTTTAACATTTGGTTGTGTAGGACTCACATATGCTTTCTGGCCCTTTTGTATATAGTGTTGTTTGGAGCGATTCCTTTTGTTAGAAGCACTTGTATAACCATAGGTTTGCCGTCTGTTAGGAATAGTCCTGTAATATGGAGTCTGCTAAGGTCTCTGCTGAGGTCTTATATAAGTCCCCTGCTGAGTCCTCAGCTGATTCCATTGCTGAGGTTTTACCCTAGCAGTATGGTTATATCTGTTGTTTCTAGCAGTGGGGGCAGGAATATTCCAATCATCATCAGTAGGGAACAATCTACATTTCCCCCTGAGATAAGTATCCCTTGAATGATTGAATTTTTTAGGTTTAGGATTCTTATCCTTGGAATATATATGATTTTTACCCTTTTGTGGTCTAGCAGACTTGGTAGCAAGTCTGCTATCAGCAGGTCTAGAAGGTACAACAGTCCTATTTTTGGATTTGTTCTTTTTGTTAGGTGTTGTTGACCTTTTTGACTTCTGATTTTGCTTCCTTGAAGTCTTCTCAGTAGGCTTTACTGCCTTAGAAACCTTTTTGGGAGTTGGATCTTGTGCAGCAGTGCAGTGGTTTTTGGTTCTTCTTTTTCTGTCTCAGGTACAAGTTTCTTACTGAATTCATATGCCTTGAGATCTAAGAACAATTTGAAGGTGTCCTCTTCATGTAGACTTCTCATTTGGCAGTCACCTTCATCTCCCAAACTTCTTTTGCAGGTAATGCTTCCAAGATTTTTGAATTGATTTCTTCTTGTGAGTACTTCACACTCAGTAGGGTGACTTCATCCATGATTGCATTGAATCTTGACTCCATTTGTTCAATAGTTTCATTTGGTTTCATTTTGAACTCCTGGAACTTCTTCTTTGCCACAATGATCTTGTTCTTCTTGATTGCATCAGTGCCTTCACAGATTAATTGCAACTTGTCCCAAAGTTCTTTTGCAGTCTTGCAATCTTTCACCTTCATGTACATATTGCTATCCAAGGTTCTGTATATGATATCAATAGCAATATTGTTGAGGTTTGCTCTTTTTCTATCTTCAGCAATCCATTCTCTTTTTGGCTTTGGAATGTACTGAGTTTCATTATCCATAGTTATAGCTTTTGTGATTTCCAGTGGTCCATCAGTCAGCACATCCATCATTTCATCATGTGTTGCAGCTAGATAAGAATGCATACGACGTTTATACTCATCAAAACGATCTAAGGAACACATCAACATTGTTCTAGCATACTGGTTGTTATCCATGATGCAAAGCTTTGAAAATCAGAAACTTGAAAAAGTTTTCAAAGTATTTTCACAAGCACAACAAGTAGGATTACTTCAAAGCGAAGCAACTTTGCTCGATACCAATTGTTGGTCCCTTGAAAAGGCTTTGGTTAAGTTTAGAGGGGGTGAATAAACTTAACACTTAAAACTTTTGGAGTTAACAGACTTAGCAACTTGACCTGTTTTGATAACTCAGTCTGTGACGACACTCGATAGTCTGCTAACTATTGACTTTCCTGAATTTGTTGTAGCGGAATATATTTAAATTAAACTGAAGAGAGTTTGAGAATGTGATAAACACAAGAGTAAACTTCAACTTAGTTTATTCATTGATATGAGAGGTGTATAAATAGATACAATTGAGAGAGACTAGCACTAGCTTGGGCGGCCACTTGAGTATGTAGATGTGGGCGGCAAGCATGCAAAAGTAAAAGTAAAAGTAAAAGCTATGTCTATGACATAAAGTAAACTAGAGTTTGACATATTAATTGTTTATATGTATCACAATTAATATGTCTTTTATAATTAAATAAAGTGTACAAAAATATTATGCACGGATTCTAAGGCTCGGGAATCTTTGAGCACACTGTGAAGCCTCTCAAAGTTGAGTCTCTATTGAGTAATATTTCCACACCCCCTCAACCGGGTCAGTATATGTTGATGCGACCAAGTTTGCTCCGAGTCTCTTTGAACATAAGAGGTGGAATAGCCTTGGTAAGAATATCGACATTACGATCTGCTTTGAGGAACATCTTTGGAGTTGAATAATCTTGGCATCAATCTTCTCCTTCGAGAAAGTGTCTGTCAATGTCCACATGCTTGGTTTTATCATGATGGGTGGATCTTTCGCCATGCATAAGGTGAATTATTATCACAACAGAGTGTGATAGGTTCTTGTCTGGTTGTTGAAGTTCGATCAGTACTTTTTTAGCCATAGGGCTTCACAAATGCCAAGTACAAGTGCCCTTAGTTCGACTTTTCAAGATCGCTTCTTGACACGATGAGGTTGTTTCTTGCTCCTCCAAGTAACGAGGTTCCCCATATATATGAGCAATAGCCTGTGGTAGACCTTACATCAATGTGACATCCGGCCCAATCAAGATCGGTGTAGACCTTGATTGATCTATCGGAGACTTGGTGAAGTGCGAGGCCTTGGCCAGGAGTGGATTTTAAATACCTCAAGTATCCTATTCATCTGCATCCCAATGTTGCTCAAGAGGGCAATGCATGAATTGAGTGACTGGATCGACCCCATATGCAATATCAGGTCTTGTGTGAGAAAGGTATATGAGTTTGCCTACAAGCCTTTGATATTGTTCTTTCCTCGACGGCAATATCACCATGCGATGAGGTATGACTGGGGTCTACTGGAGATCTGACGAGTTTGCATCCCAAAGATGCCGATTTCCTTGATGAGGTCCAGGACATACTTCCTTTGGGAGGCGAAATGCCATTGGTGTTTCTAGCTACTTCCATACCAAGAAAGTACTTGAGGTAGCCCGGATCTTTAACTTGGAACACCTTTGCGGTAGGGTCTTCAAGTTACGGATTTGATGAGAGTCTTCCCGAAGTAAGGATGATATCATCCACATATACAATTAGAATGGACCTCTCTCGGTTGGTTGTCTTGACAAACATGGTGTGATCGAGTTGCATTGATGATATCCAGCGAGCTTTAACCACAGTAGTGAGTTTTCCAAACCAGGCTCTTGGGATTGCTTGAGACCATATAGAGATTTCACGAGTTTGCATACCTTGCCCGAGTGTGGGGATTGACAAAACCGGGAGGTACATTCATATAGACTTCCTCGGTGAGATCACCATTGAGAAAAGCATTTTTGATATCCAATTGGTGTAGAGGCCGGTCAGTTGGGACGGTAGAGAGCGCAGAACCTGGCGGTGTTGAGTTTTGCCACTTTGGTGCAAAAGTTTCCTTATAGTCAATACCATAAGTTTGAGTGAATCCCCTTGCTACCAATCTAGCTTTGTACTTGTCAATTGTACCATCGGCATTGTATTTAATAGTGAATAACCATCTGCACTAACTGTCTTCTTGCCTTTGGGAAGAATTGTGAGGTCCCAAGTATGATTATCCGGGAGAGCGATCATCTCGGATTTTAAAAGCTGACCTTCCACTTATCATTTTGAAGGGCCTCTGAATATTTATAGGGATAGAGTGAGAATCCAGTCTGTGTAAACATGGCAAAGGCAGAGACAAGCGATCATAAGATAAATAAGTATGAATAGAATGATCGATTGCATGATCTTTTCCTTTCCTTAGAGCAATAGAGTCTGTCATCAATGTCGATGAAGCTGCGAGGATCTGCAGATTCTTTGAGTGTCATGTGGCTCGAGTGGTCGCAGGCTCGAGTCGGTTAGTTCTTTGAGGGATCGATGAGGTCTTTGTGAGTCGATAGAGGTCTTGGGGTTCGATCTGTGAGGATCGACAAGTTCTTTGAGGTTAAGAGTCTGCTTGAAGGAAGGGGTTTAGGTCAATTTCTATCAGTTTCCATCATGATCGCCTCGGTGGACTTCTTTGTAGTAGGGAGTCCTTTCAAAAAATTTACATCCATAGAATTGTAAAATCTTTTTGAGGAAGGAGAGTAGCACTTGTAACCTTTCTGTCCTTTGCATATCCTAGGAATATGCACTTGTGAGCTTTGGGATCAAGTTTGCTTCGTGTTGGGCATGGATATAGACAAACACAAGTACAACCAAAGATTTTTGGAGGTAGCTGGGAAATAAGATGGGGCGAGGAGTGTGTGTCCGGTAGGGTTTTGATAGGAGTTTTGAAGTCAAGTACCTGTTGGGAAGTCTCATTGATTAAGTATGTGGAAGTCAATATGGCTTCACCCCACATATATTTTGGAACATTTGTGGTAAACATAATAGACCTAGCCATTTCAAGCGGATGCCTGTTTCTTTCTCTCAAAGAACCCCATTTTCTTTGAGGGGTTTCAACACAACTCTTGATATGGACAATCCCTTTATCCATCAAGAAATTCATGAGATGAGACTCATAATATTCAAGAGCATTGTCGGTCTTCAAGATTTTGATCTTAGTGTCAAAGCGAGTGGAGACCATGTTGTAAAATTCTTGAAAGATGGGTCCAACGGACTTATCCTTCATTAAAAATAACCAAGTGGTTACGGTGTGGTCATCTATGAAGGTAACAAACCACCTCTTTCTGTTATGCTTTTTACTCTTGAGGGTCCCCATACGTCCTTTGTGAATTAAGGTGAATGGTGTGGATGGTAAGTAAGGTAATTTTGCATACACAGATTTGGTGAGTTTAGCAAACCGACAAATATCACATTGAAGATCATTCAAATTACAACCTTTAAACAATTCAGGATCTATAGACTTTAAATAACTAAAGCGGGATGTCCTAGTCTATAATGCCATAACATGATATTGTCTAGGTTTTGAGTGCAGTCTTGAGGCGATTCGGTCTTGATCTTACGTCTTGCGGAGGTTGACCACAAGCAGAGACTGAGCAAGGTTTAGCAGTCCCAATCAACGCCTTTGAGGAATGATCTGGAATGTGCGATTCTCATTAAAAACAATGATCCAGATTCAAATCTTTAGTAAGTTTCTTGTGAGATATGAGATTGCAATCTAATTTTGGAACAAATAGGACATTCTGCAGCATATCTTATTAGTAAGTACTTTTTGACCAAAACCTTTTGCACTAGAGATAGATCCATCGATGATCTTAATATTGTGAATTTGGGGACATGGCTTAAGTTGAGTAATGAGATTTTTATTACTAGTCATATGGGAAGAGGCCCAGAGTCAACAATCCAGGTTTCATTACTAATAGATGAGTAGAATTTTTTGTCTTGGCATGAGAGGCTATGTCGGTAGAGTGACTACCTCCCTTTTGTTGAGTTAGAAAGGCTTTGAATGCGACAGTGAGCATTCAACCTGTTGTCATCTTCTTCCTCACTTATGTGTCTGCCCTGACTTTCCTTGGCAGGTTTGGAGGTCTTGGAGGAGTTAGGCTTGCCATGTAGCTTCCAGCAAGTGTCCTTGGTGTGATTAGTGCATTTGCGGTGGTCACGAAACGCCTTCCGATTTTATCGAGGCTTCTGTAAGCCTCGGTAGCCTCAAGCAGGTTCCCGACGATCGGCAGGTGGCACTTTCAAGTAGGGTTGTCGGCTGAGGGGTTCAAAGACATCACTTTCCTCCTGCTTTCCTCATGTTTGACCTCGGCAAACATGGATTTGAGATTTGGAAGAGGTTTAGTAGCAAGAATTCTACCTCGACATCATCAAGAGTAGGATTCGATCCCAAGTAAGGAATTTGAATACTCTCTTCTTCTCGATGATGTCTTTAAAGAGTGCAAACATCTTTAACATCATTCCAGGGTGAGTTTCCAACATATCTAGGTGTTGCCATGCCTTAGATAGTTGATTAAAGTATTGAGTTCTGAGACATATCCCTTATCGCAATTTTGAATCTGAGCTTGAGTTCATAGACTTGGATGTATTGTCCTTTTTGAGTAAAGGTCTCGGCATTGTCCCTGCATTTCCTTAGCGATGTCATACATCATGAAGTTCTCATCGATCTCTTTTGTCATAGACCTCGTGAGGATGGTCATGACTTGGTTATTTTACGTGTCCCATGCTTCAAACTTGGGGTCGGTTTTGAGGCGGAGTTTGGAACTGGATGGATATCCCATCTTGCCTGGCCGGAGATATACATTTTCATAGACCTTGACCATAGCAAGTAATTGTTACCATCAAGTTTATGATTTGTAAAGAAGAGTGTTCGATTATCGATCTCTCACGAGGCATTGTGAGTTCATGAAGAAGATGAAACATCAGATAATGTTGACATTTTTCTGAAAAAGAACTGAGTTTTGCAGCGGATTTTAGAACTCAGTAAGGCTCTGCTACCATGAAGAGAGTTTGAGAATGTGATAAACACAAGAGTAAACTTCAACTTAGTTTATTCATTGATATGAGAGGTGTATAAATAGATACAATTGAGAGAGACTAGCACTAGCTTCATGCCACTTGAGTATGTAGATGTGGGCGGCAAGCATGCAAAAGTAAAAGTAAAAGTAAAAGCTATGTCTATGACATAAAGTAAACTAGAGTTTGACATATTAATTGTTTATATGTATCACAATTAATATGTCTTTTATAATTAAATAAAGTGTACAAAAATATTATGCACGGATTCCTAAGGCTCAGAATCTTTGAGCACCTTTGAAGCCTCAAGAAATTGAGTCTATTGAGTAATATTTCCACATAAACCTTATTACTTCTTGTTCAAAATATGATACCAAGTATTAGATACTCAGGAGTGTATGTGTGTGACTCAGTTGCTAGTTCAGTAGATTGATGTGCTAAATGTACTAAATGCAGAATATAAATATAGAAAGTAAGTAGGCAATTTTTATAGTGGTTCCAGGTGGTGTAATCCTGTCAGTCCACTCTTCTCCTGTGATGTTGGAGGTAATTCACTAGAGATCCTTGAGGTAGCAGTTACAAAAATCCCTAAGTTGCTTGTCCTTCACCAAAAACAATGGCTTCACAAACTGAACACTTGGAACAGGTAGGATTGCTGCTCCAAAGTCTTCCACTGGTCCTTGAAGGGTAGGATTGCCTCTTCACCAGCTCCACCACAAACAAAAGTCCTTGACACCCAAAGATGCTTCACTGTCTTCAGTAGATTTCTTATAAAAGAAAGTTTGAATCAAGTAAGTGATTCAGCTTTCAGCAGCTTGATCAGGATGATATGATCAGCAGCTTGAGATCTTCAAGTGTGTAAACTTGATGTAGCTTGATAGCAGATTACACTTGAAGAAGTTTACTAGATCAATAGCTTTAAGTTCAGTAGGGTCAGCAGAGTGTTTTATAGATTGAAATCTGATAGCTCAAGATAGATCCTTAATTTTCATCACTTGTATCTAAATTAAGAGTCCTCTATTTATAGGTAGGAATCCTTGTGACTTATGTTTGAAATTCAAACATAGCCATTTCAGACTTGTCCTTTTCTTGACTTGCATTATGTCCTCAGACATAATCGACCTTTGTCAGATTGCTTTTGGCAGATTTTGATCATCCACCCTTTGACTTGTATCCATTGGATAAGCCTCTATTTCTTCCCAACGTTTCTTTAATCTTAACCATTGATTTGTTTGATAAAATCAGAGGTTGTTATTTGTCCTTATCCTCGTATTCTTCCAATGTAACCTTTGAATAATTCGAAATATATATCAATGAGTTCTGTGGGTATTAGTCTCATTGAAATACATATCGATCAATTGTTTCAAGGTTCTTTGTGTTTATAAAAACACTTCAGCTGACTTCTCTTATATCTAACTTTTTATTGTTAAGTTAGATTACACCATTTTAATCATAACCAAGTTCCAATCACCATTTAACTTGTGGAACTTAGACCTTGTACACAAGGTATATGTAATCGATTTAGGTCATCTGAGACTTCCCTAAATTTCGATTCCATATCCTTGACTTTAAATACTAAGTTTGATCCCTTAGCCTTCAATAAGCGAGTTTGAGCCCTCGATTTCCCAGTCTCAAGCGAGGTTCTAAACTAGTCTCTCATGACTGGTACCCTATCGATATAGACAGTCTATTTGATGAAAGTCGGTGACCTTTTACAGTGCTTGTTTGATCAAACCTATACAAGATCAAACTCTAATAAACCTATACATTTGATCTAGACATCTTTTTGCCTTTGCTCTATAACAGCTAGTCTGGCACTCATTACTAAAACTTAAAAATAAGTCCAACAGTTATGTACAATAAAAAAATGTAGTAACACACGAAAATTTGTAGTAATATATAAAAAGAAGTAGTTACAACCAAAAAATGTAGTAACAATCAAAAAACACGTAGTAACTGCAAATAAAATAGATATGGTTACGGCCAAAAAATGTTGTAACTTTGAAAAAGTAGGAGTAACAGCCGATAAAATAGATGTAGTTTCAGAAGAAAAAAAATGTAGTAACATTGATATGAATCGAGTAAACATAGTTGGAGTAATTTTGCATCAAAATAGTAGGTGAGTGAATATTTTGTTTTACATTAAAATAAAAAATGTGTAGTGATAATTGATGCGTAAATCATGAAGAATTGATTGGCAGTTATAATAAATGGTGAAGGAGCATTAAATGCATTGATTGGTAGAATAATTGGATGAATCACTGATTTTTTTTCTTGGGTGTAAAAGTATTAACTACAAGATTTTGACAGATCTAACCGAATGTGAAACATCATGACTTTTTTATAAAAAATTATAAAATGGGGTATTGTTGGAAGTTTACACTATTTTTGTCCTGATTAATCTTCAATTTCCTTGCATCCTGATTTATAAGTAAATATGTCAATCTTGACAAAAAAATCTATACTTTTTACTTAATCCAAACCCACCACAATCATGACAACTAATATCAAGTATATCAGCCATCTTTTACACATTCGAATCTGGAAAAGATTATCATTTAGATGTACTCCCTCCATTTGCTCTATTTTTATTTATCGGTCATTTTACAATTACAATGCAACATTTATTACTTTTTCATTTTTATCCTTCATTTTAATAACCCAAATTTTGGTACAATTTTCCTGCATAAAGAATGAAGGGTAATTTTGTTATTTTACATCATATTTTAAACATATGAATCACTTTCTTAATCTATGTGATTTTTCTCTCTCAAACAGTTAAAAAAAATAGAAGGAATAGTAAGTTTATCAACAAGCTTTTCAACACATCATTGAGTGACACTTACTGATCACGTTGAAATTAGTACTATAAAGCATGCCTTTATTTGCCCTGAATTATTCTCAATTGATAAATGATAGTCAGATTATTGCATGTAATGTGTGTCAATTGCCTAGTGTCGGTTCCTTGATCGTTAATTCTGCACTTTGTATTTTATCCCGATATTTGGTACTGTTCGACCTCGTTTTACGTGATTTTCAGGAGTAACATATTATGGAGCTAAAGAGGAGTGAGTCCGGATTATAGAAAAGACATTTGGCCGAAGTCAAGAAAGTCTATATAAAGTCTGCTAGGCCAGAAAGGATAGAGAATAGGCCCGAAGCCGTGGAAACCCTAGCCGCAGCCGCAAAGCCTTGGGCAACACGAAAAAAGAAGATCCGTAATTTGTATTATGTCAAAGTACTCAAATCCATTTAAGATCCTGAGTTTCCAGACACATCGCACTTCCGCTCGGGTCGAGGCTGCCACTCAGTCCTAAGACAAATCAAAGAAAAGCGGGGAACCTCTCGCTGCTTTTTAGAATTCGACATCATGATGTGTTTTCACACCATCGACCGACATCGACTCATGTCAATCTTTAAGGAAGAGATCGACGATCCCAAGTTCTTTTACTCCATTCAGAAAGTATTTTATGCCGGACGACTCAAGTTTGAAACCTTTTTATTTTAAATCAAAGATTCAATCTTTTCTGGCTTTAGTAAATAAGAAAAATCCGAAAGATGTTCGTTGTTTGCGGTGATACTACCAAAATTTCAAGTTGGCTAAGTCGTCTTTATATTAATCCTTACGTGCCTCTGGAATCCATTTTTTTCCTATTTCCTTTTGAATTTGTTTTTGTGTATAATGTGCATATTCATTTTTTTTTATTGTATTGATAGGAATTCTCTTGTTAAGAAACCTATGAATTGATTAAAACCTCTATCAAGTGCATACAAATCAGTAAAGTAAGTCTTATTTAGGATGTGGACAACCCTATCACTCGTACTTCGGGTTTCCATCAAGAACAGGGCGGGCGGCTTGAACTCTAATTTGATCCAGGTATTAAATCCCTCCGTTGAGATGCTCAGCTGACTCCTTAACCTTGATAGGAAGATGACTTATTCAATAATTTGTGCATAAGGGTAAGAAACTTTGGATGAACTAATGCGAATGGGTGGAAGCTTTGCTGCTCGGAAACACCCTGTGCTGACCACACTGAGAGGGGTTCGCACTGGAAATTTCATAAAACTGAGCGAAGATGCCCAGGGCGGCGTTCCACAGAATATATGACTCACACTCCTTTACGTTTTAGAAATTTCATAAAACCTGGGGAGTAACTCTTCATTCGCACTGATAATGAAGAAATAAATCTTGAAAAAGTGGGCAATAGGTCGCACAGTAATAAATCATAGTTGTCCCAACTTAGGGTTAGATCAACTAAGTCGGTTTTACCGCTCTATATAAAGGTTGTGCCAATCTATTGTAATATATACTCTCATACACTTGAATCTACCACAATTATTATATATTTTCTATGAAATAAAGAGTTCGTGATTTTCTTTTGAGTTCGTTTGCTTGGTTATCTTCTTCAATCCATCAGCTTGCTTGAGTTGATCAAGCTAGACCCACCATCGAAGAATCTATGAAGCTTTGAACGTTCGTTTATACTTTTATCATGGTAGATTAAGTTAGATTAACGTGTTGTAATTACTATGCATGTCTAAACAAACTGTAATTAATCCTAGTAACTAGAACAACATGATGTAATTTCAGAATTAGGAGCCACCCCGACGGCGAAGGCGACGGTCTATATCGCAGCCGCGGGACACCTTTTAGGTCATCTTAATCTGAAGATTCGGCGTCAGCTACATTGATCGACATGTTTAATTCACAGCATGTTAGATTTGGCCAATCAGCTTATTGTACATCATAAATTAACATGAAGGACGATAAAGTGAAATGTTAGTTAGGACATAGTCTGGATCAATCCTTTGGAACATGCTAGTCAATCCACGATAGCTGCTTAGAGAGGTTCTCGGTCTTGTGCCGGCACTTTTTAAAACTTATTGCGTGTGAGTTAATACAACCAGCGAAGGAGGTTAACAACACATAGACGTCTATTGCCCTTTGAATGGAAGTAGATAAGATTAGGAGATTGCACCCGTAGCTTAAAACTGAATTAGAACACGTTCTGGTTGGACTAGGTAATTGCAGAAAAGTAGACAAGAGGATTAATTACACTAAGTTATGAGATCGGTAAGGAGGGATACACCAATTACATTTATGTTCTTATGTTGGTCTAGGGACCACTATTTGTCTTCTTGAGTAGATTTATGAATTATTATCTGTGTTGCATTGTCTCTGTGGGATCAACCTCGAATCGCCTTTACTATGCTACGATTGACCTAGTACTCTTGCTAGTATTTTGTGAGTATTGGTGGCTTACACGCAGATCAAGTTTTTGGCACCGTTGCCGGTGACAATTGCCAATATAGATTATTATATTCATTAAATCTAATTAATGATTATTCTTTTCTGTTCGTTGCTTTAATTTAGAGTCTAGAGTCTGTTCTGTATCAATCATGTATACTTTTACGATTAGAAAAGGGAAACAACTTCTGAGACAGTGACATATCCTGCCGCAGCCACGAGATTCTGTGACTCAGATTCTGATCTCTTCTTTGTTTTTCTGTGTTTACCCTTGTGTGTTATTAGTTAGTAGGTCTGCAACTGTTGGGTCTGGACCCAGCTGAAGCGTGAAATTACTAACCGTGTTTTTGTTTTATTTTGTATGTCTTACAGAGATACAGAACGCTTTCGACATCAACCCAGAAAGATCGTAGGGATTCGAAGTTTGTTAGCACTATGCCACGAACTATTTTGAATGTCGTTACCATCTCTATGTATCCAGGCTCCAAGGTACGGGGCAATATGAAGCGGACAAAAAGAGAGTGGAACTGGAAAATGATGCAGCTAGAGCTAAGAAAGAAAGAGAAGCCGATCTAAAAGAGTGCGAGAACTACCACCCAGGTGAGTTTCCTATTGAATTAACTGAAATATCCTCTACTGATTCCGATCCTGAAGAGGACCCTGATACTATGTTCTCTGAGTCAGAGGATTACCCTGACTCAGACACTATAGTCAAGTTAGGAGACCCTGGTACCATTAGACTCCCAGTCTCGATTAATGGAATCTCTTTAGGATTAGGGATGTGCAACTCAGGCTCTAGTTTTAATATTCTCCTTTCTCACTCTACAAACATGCAAAATTCAAGGTTGGGTTGGATGAGGTACGCAGCATGCGTTTTTTCGATCATGAGGTCGATATTCTATTTTTTTGGTTAAATGTAAAAATATATTAAACCAAGGTATGCAAGATACAAGAAGTTACATCATAATCAAGGTAGGGACATCCCGATGATCCGAGTGTGAATGTTTTGTTAGGGCGTCATTCTTAGCAACCAGCCGAGCCATTATGGATTAGGCTAATGGTGACATCACGCTTAAGGTCAATAACGATGCAAGAACCTTTTCGATCCTGGAGCCGCTACCTAATCGACTAGGAGAATGCCGTTTTAGCTCGAGTTCTGGAGAAGTTAAAGTCAAAGAGACAGAGGATATTCGAGATAAGAAGAAGCAAGTGTTAGTAGAAACCGGAGAGAAGGCATTTATGACGGTTTTTACTTTGAGAGAAAGATGAGAAGATTCACGACAAAGCGCCTAGGGAGGCAGTCAGTTTTGACGAGTCCACCCCGTGTAGTGAAGATTTGAAGTCAAGAATTGAAAATGTGAATTATTTGAGAAATAAGAGTAAGTCTCCAGTAGACATGGGAAGCCAAGTGCACTGGCAAAGAGGCCAAGAGTGCAAGGCTGAGAACTCAAGGTTTCACTAAGGAGGTTTGAGAAGAAGCGTGTTTGGATGGAAAAAAGGAATGATTCTACTAGGGCATACAAATCCTAGGAAGAGCATTGTTCGAGAGAGAAGGAAGACGCATCTCGGTGAAAGCCTCCAGAGTGTGAGTTTGGAGGGTGAATACCCAAAAATCTGATTGAGAAGAAGTTGAAAGAAAGGTGAGTTGACGACTCTAAACTCAGAACTACTTTTTAACCTTAGGTTAGATAGAGTCGAATAAAAGTAGATGGAATGAACGACAAGGTTTTTTTGTCCTATCACATCCCGAGGTTTAATACCAAAGGATGGTGGGAAGGTTTTTTTACTTGTTGATCAATTCAGTGAAGTAGGTTAGTCGAGTCGGAGAGAAGATGCAAGAAGGATAAAGATTTAGTCTACAAGGAGTCAGTTTTGGATTGATTAATTGTCAAGGATTAAATGAGAAGTAAGTTGTTTTGACGTTTTGAGGAATCTGGAAGAGAAAAACTCTGGCGGCCACGAGAGCACCTCACGCAGTTGCGCCAGTACTTGAGTCCAGTTCCCGAGGTTTGACTGAATTCTGGGGACTCATGATGGCGCTTGGACCCCACGCGCTGCACCGGAAATCTGACGGGGCAGTGAACTGTTCCATCACCCTCTCCACTACTCCACATTTCTCTCTTCCCCATTACTCCACCATTACTCCTCTTCACATCAATCCCGTCAATCCTCCCTCAATCCACTCACCCACCATTACTCCTTCCCACTTTTCTATACAACCTATTAAAATTCGCACTCATTCAAATTCAATCACCCTCTTTCTATATAAACCACCTTATACCTTCACCATTTTCTATCACCAACACAATTTTTACTTCTTCTTCTACACTACTCGGCCACCACCTCCATAGCACCACCATCAATTAACCACAACCACACCACTAAATCACCATTTCCATAACCCAAATTTCCCACCTTTTCCTAAATGTTGGTCCCTTGAAAAGGCTTTGGTTAAGTTTAGAGGGGTGGGGGTGAATAAACTTAACACTTAAAACTTTTGGAGTTGACAAACTTAGCAAGGTCGAGAGCTTTCTTGGCCGATCGCTCGATGAGTCTCTGTGACCACTCGATGGTCTGGCCGATCGTTGATGTAACTGAATTTGTTTCAGCGGAATATATTTAGTTTAAGCCTTATTACTTGTTGTTAAAAGAATGATACTAAGTATTGGATACTCAGTAGTGTAAGTGTGTGATTCAGTTGCTAATTTCAGTAGCTTGATGTGATCAGTATACTAAATAATAGAAAGTAAATGTAGAAAGTAAGTAGGCCAGATTTATAGTGGTTCCAGGTGGTGTAATCCTGTCAGTCCACTCTTCTCCTGTGATGTTGGTGGAATTCACTAGAGATCCTTGAGGTTGCAGTTACAAAAATCCCTAAGTTGTTTGTCCTTCACCAATGACTATGGCTTCACAAACTGAACACTTGAAACAGATAGGATTGCTGCTCCAAAGTATTCCACTGGTCCTTGAAGGGTACGATTGCCTCTTCACCAGCTCCACCACACACACACAACAGTTCTTGACACCCAAAAGATGCTTCACTGTCTTCAGCAGGTTTCTTGTAAAATCAAATAAATGATTCTGTTGTCAGCAGCTTGATCAGGATGAAATGATCAACAGCTTGATGTCTTCAAGTGTGTATACTTGATGTAACTTGATAGCAGATTACACTTGAAGGAATTACTTGATCAGTAAGTTTAAGCTCAGTGTATGCAAGCAGGGTAGTTTTCTTGAAAAACTAGACAGCTTCGAATAGATTATTTTTGCTTCTTAATTTTCATCACTTGTAACTGAATCAGGACTCTTCTATTTATAGGTGAGAATCCCGTGGCTTATGTTTGAATTTCAAACATAGCCGTTTCAGACTTGTCTCTATCTTGACTTGCTTTTTGTCTCTGTTCATAGGGTGACTTTGTCGATTAACTTTTTGTGATTTTAAGACTCATCCACCCTTTGACTTGTATCCATTGGATAAAGCTCTGAATCTTTCCAACGTTCCTTTAATCTTGACCATTGATTTGTTGACAAAATCAAGGCTTGTAATCCATCCTTATCCTTTTAATCTTCCAATGTAACCTTTGATTAAATCGAGAATTATACTCAGCAAATATCTAAAGTATATCAGCCTGCTGATGTACATATTTGTCAGCAGGTTTCAGTCTGTTGTATTTTAATAACACTTCAGTTGACTTCTTCTTATCTAACCTGTTAATTATGAAGTTAGAGTACACCATTTTGAACATAACTAAGTTCCAATCACCACTTAACATATGGAACTTAGACCATGTACACAAGGTATATTTAATCAGTTTAGGTCATCACAGACTTCCCTAAGTTCTGATTCCTTGACTTTAAATACTAAGTCTGATCCCTTAGCCTTCAATAACTGAGTTTGAACCCTCAGCCTTCAGTCATCAGCAAGTCCCTAGTAAGTCTACTGACCTAGACACTCTACTGACCTAGACAGGTCTGCTGATAAAGTCAACTGACCTATTTACAGTGCTTGTTTGATCAACCCTATACAAAGAGAAAACTCTAATAAACCTATACATTTGATCTAGACACCTTTTTGCCTTTGCTCTACAACAACTAGTCTGGCACTCATCATTAAAACTTAAAATATGTCAAACACTAAATGCTATAGTCAAAATCCTAATTTATGCAATTTTAGTTCATTTCCATTCATTAGAAGTTGCAGAGAGTGTCCAGAAATTCAAAACCCAGAAATCCGAAACTCTGGAAGCAGTGAAGCTTCCTGTCGCAGCGGCGAGAACACTTTTTCAGCAGAATCTGAGCCCAAGTCAAAGTATTTCATGGCTAGTAGAGGAAACCCCGCACCAAGACGTCAAGGAGGACAACAGAGAGTTTAGGGCGATGACGTTCTAACTATTAATGGTGTCGACCAATTCGCCTATATTGCTATCTATAAGTCATTTTGGACTCATTGGAATGGGCGGTCGGTCGCAAAGGAAGAGGCGTAGATCTCAATGAGTGCGGTAACATTATACCACGAGTGCTCCAATTTTATGGCATAGCGGATTGGCTCTTATCCCTCCTACATTCAACGCCACCATTGCCTGTGAGGTTTATGCCTACATGGCGGCAAACCCGAATCTAATGTCGCTATTGTTCGAGGGGTTCACATCATTTTTTCTATCGAAAGTATTAATGCCCGCTTTGGCATAGAAAATGCACCACTTCATGATAAGGAGTTCACCGCTGCCACTAGAGAGCACGATCGAAGCGCCTGATGCGTATTGCTGAGTATTATGATGTGCAGTGGGATTTTGGCGCCAACAATTTCCCAACTACCTTCTATTCAAACAAGCTGGCATGGGACGCTCGTATGTTGCATGGATTTGTGATCACTCACCTTTTGCCCAATGCTCACACGGACATAGGCTGAGCTCATGTACTATCTTGATATCGAGAATGATGTAAACATTGGTCTATTGATGCACGAGAGGATTCTCTAAGTTTTCGGGATGAGGAGAGAGATTTTTCCGTATGGCAACCTGATAGATGCTTTGGCGATAACGTAGAGTGCCATGTTCTAGCTGCTGATGAGAGACTCAAGCCGCTGCCTATTCTTGACAGCGAGTCGGTTGCCGTCACGGGAAGGCAAAGAAGAAGGCCAGTGATACCAGCACAAGGACGTGCTAGACCTCAACCAGAGTTTCAAGCTGAGGTGACTAGGGAGTTGACAACCATGCAAGCCATGCTCAATCATATGATGGCACATCTAAACATTCCTCCCTATGCCCCACCACGGAGAGCCCCTAGGCATGACCCATCTTCTTCGGGGGCCGGCCCTTCTTCTGCTGCACCACCTCCTATTGTCAAAGACTACGAGGACATTGACTCTGATTAGTAGGCTCGTCTGAGACTTTTAGCTTTATTCTCTCCATTGTTGTCATTTTCATTTTCTTTCTTTTATTTCCTAACTTTGCAAATTATGGTTTTTCTTTTCAATAAAAAGTAATTTGAATGGCATAAATTGTTTGCATTTTAATTTAATTTGCTTACTGTCATTTAAATATTCTGTATTTTATCGTGTTACTCCGCTTTTTGGCTTTTTTTTGTATGTTAGACTTTCTTATTGCAGATCTTCGCATATTTTCATTGAAGATTCGCCCGAGTTGTGATGACTATAGATTCATTACATACGCTCCACGCTTAACCCAAGCTAAGTTCCTTTTCGTTTTTAATCTTTTCATCATTGGGGACAATGCTTTGATTAAGTGGGGGTAGGAACGTCACATAGCTTTTGACGATTCATTTCATCAATTCTTTGACTTGTCATGATTCTTTTCGATACATTTTTCACCACTTAGTCTTTTCGAGTTGATTTCAAACACAATTGCAAGGATATGAAATCTTTGACCTTTTGAAGCTAATTAATTACATTTTGTTTCATGAACGAAATAAAAGTCATGTCACTTTTGAAGTTGTAGCTTATTAACCGCATTTTCTTGGCATGAACCGCCTTTTTACACGTGTATAACCCACGATCTTCAGTATGTAGTTGGATGCTTGTTATTTTGACTTGGGTTGACCCTAGTTTTCCAAGTTTTGTTCTACCTATGGTCATTTAGGTCAAGTTGTGGATCTTATAAGGGCTAAGGAAAAACGGATTCGGTAGTTTATCAAAGTGTAGAACGTGAGGATAGATAGATTTTTGAGTATTTTGATAACGCTCTAAATACTACCATTAATTATACCTTTATTTACCCCGAATTGTGCTCGAGAGGAGATAGATAGGCTCGTTATCATATGGAATATGTGTTAAATTCTATGTGCATGATTCTAGGTTTACGTTTCCGCATCTTTTTTATTATCCCGTCGATTTGGTACTGTTTGGTCTTGTTTTATACACTTTTCAGGATGTATCAAAAATGGGGATAGCTAAGGACGGATCCAGACTAAAAGAAAGACATTGGGCCAAGAGAATGGAGTCTAGGAAGAAATCAGCCAGAAAAAAGGATGAAGAGCTGGGCCGATTTACCGAAGCCCAGGTCCCGTTTACCGAGGACACGAAACTGGAGTCCGCCGTATCTACTAGGTCGGTTAGGGCTTATGTGAGTCGTAAGTTGGCTATAATGCTTATATAAAGCCACGGAATTCAATTGTAACATAGGCAATACAATAAAATACATATTTTTATATAGAATTGATGCAATAAAGTTCTTTTAAAAGCTTTTGGCGATTTATTTTCTGGTTTCCTCCCCTCCAGCCATCTCTAGCTTAAGTAGATCAAGCTAGATCTCCATAACCAAAGGTATGAAACTTGAACGTTCCTTTATTTATTTATTATGGTAGATCTACCTGTATTTATGTGTTATAGTTAATCTTACTTGAATTAATCAGAACGAAGCAATGTAGATTCCATAATAGGAACCACCGCCCCCGGTAAACCGACGGTGTATACCGGTTTACCGAGGAAATAATTAGAAAGCCTAATCTGGAGAATTGGCGTCATCTACGTTGATCGACAGATTTAATTTACATGTTTGTAGCCTGATAAACTATTTGCATGTCATCATAAAGTAACACGAAGGACTTGCAAGGTGAAGTGTTAGTTAGGACATTGTCTTGATGGATCCCTAGGAACGTGCTAGTCATTTTCGATAGTTGCTTAGGGAGGTTTTCGGCCTCGTGCTGGCATCTCTAGTTCTTACGGCGTATGAACTAATACAACCAACGAAGGAGGCTATTTGCGTATAAATTGTCTGTTGTCCTTATGATGACGGTTAAAATAGTCTATCCTACGGCATCAACATTCTATCCATTATGAGCTAAAAATAGTTGTTTCGACCTATAATGAACCATTTAAGTTGAATATCATATGTCGGGTTCGTGAGTCAAGAAATCTGCACTTAACGTTTATTTTCATTATTTCGTGCATTATTTGATTATTTTCAGGATACGAAATATTGGGCTGAGCATTATGGACGAATCTGGAGTGGATTAAACGAAAAGAATGGGCCTAGGTATTCCAGAACCTTCCACTTAAGTCGGCTAAAGAAAAAAGAAGAAATTGCCCTCGGTTTACCGAGGTGGGCTGTCGGTTTACCGAGCTTCCATAACCTTCCGAAACATGTTTTCTTGGACGAGGGGTAGAACTAGGTGTTTCTAAGTCAGTTTAGGTAGCTATTACTAAGAGGCTTCACCTCAGAATTCAATGTACCACACAACTATTACAAGTATTATACAATAAAAGTTCTTTGTTCTTTATTTTATTATTTTATTAGTTCTGGTCGGAGAGACGACGGAGTCGCCGCCTATGGAGAGACCC
The DNA here is from genome assembly GCA_026214975.1 of Gentiana macrophylla. Lineage (NCBI taxonomy): Eukaryota > Viridiplantae > Streptophyta > Magnoliopsida > Gentianales > Gentianaceae > Gentiana > Gentiana macrophylla. The sequence goes on from JAOBSW010000896.1 coordinate 55,906, forward strand.
GAGGGAGATCTATGCTCGTCTTCAAGGGTATGATTTTCTGTCTTTTCCAAGACGTAGATATGTCGTTGTTTTATTCGACTAATATGTTTTAATTGCTTATTTAGTTTAATTATGTAGTAGTTAGTTTATTTTACCTCATGTGTTATAGAACTAATTCGTTGGTGAAAAAATCATGAAATAGTGGTTGCATTCTTCAGATCTGCGACGGTCTATATCGCTATATCTGAAGACCTAGTAAATTATTTGTTCATGATAATCAGCGCCAGCTACGTTGATCGATAGATTTAATTTACATGTTAGTAGCCTGATCAACTATTTGCATGTCATCGTAAACTAGCATGAAATACGAATAGTGAAGTGCTATGTTTGGACATTATCTAGATGGACCCTAGGAACGTGTTGATCAGTGTCGACAGCGGTCTAGCCGGGTTTATGGTATGAGTTAGCACTCAATATCGATAGCTCTAGTTCTTTATGCGTATGGGTTATTACGGACCAATTAAGGAAGGTAGCTTGCGTATAGATTGTCTACTACCATTATCGGAGTAGATAGGGTTAGGAGTTTTACCCGTAGCTGAAGAATGAATTCAAATTCACCAATGGGAGGACTATTGCATGTGTGGGGGGGAATAACTAATTACTCATAATTGAACTAATACATTAGAAACTCTTGTTGCTCCGTTGAACTTGCATAATCTTGCTAGTTGATTGTTACCAAATTTTCTACTGTCTATATTATAGTTGGTCGTAGACCATATTCATGACAAGCTCAATCTTGATAATTAGACATTTTTACGAGTTTCTGTGGGATCAACCTTGACTCGCCAGTACTCTACTACGATAGACCTAGTCCTATTGCTAGTAAGTGCTTTGTAAGCAATCAAGATTTTCTGGCGCCGTTGCTGGGGACTCATGGCAAGAATACCTTTTATTTAAGATTGAGTTTTCAGTATATTTGAGTCTGTTTAATAGTATGTTTATACTGGAGTCGTACAGAGTCAGTTCTGTTGAAATCTGGGAAAAACTTCATCCGGTTTACCGAGGGTCTCAATTTCGGCAGGATCGTTTCTGTCAGTTCAGTGTCAAGTCAGTAGTCAGAGTCTGTATTTTTTAGTCTTCCAGGCATGTGTAATAGCCGGTGAGGCAAGTCACTAACCTTTTTATGTTCTTTTTGTGACTTGTAGTACGCTACACGAATTTCAGCAGCCAAACTCGAGCTAGACAAAAGAGAAAGGAAGCTCGAGAGAATACTGTTAGGCTGGCGGACGACGTGATTTTGCACGAAGGAGATCACAGCGAGAGGGAAGAAGAGATTCCACATTTGGAAGATACAGTAATCGACATGGCACAGAACGGACAAAATGGACAAAATATAGCAGGAGTTGTTGTACAAGAAGATAGGAGAATGCTACAGAGCTATGCAATGCCGACGATCGAGCAATTCATGCCATCAATTGTTCAGCCAGAGAATGCGGCTGAGGTATTTTACCCAAAACCAAATGTGATAAAAATGGTGACTAATTACTCCACTTTTCATGGAGTAATGAATGAAGATCCTAGTGTACACGTCACCAACTTTCTGGAGATAGTCAGCACGGTCAAGCCAGCAGGAGTACCTAAAGACAAGATTAAGCTAAAATTGTTCCCATTCACTCGACGGACAAAGCGAAGATATGGTTATTGTATCTAGCACCTGTGGTCGATCCAAACTTGGAACGATCTGTTGCAAAAGTTTATGAACAAATCTCGCCCCCTGGGAAGTCAATACAGATGAGACAAGACATTATGCATTTCAAGCTGAAACCCATTGAAACCTTTGAAGAAGCTTAGGAAAGATTTAAGGAAGCACAGAGGAGATGCCCTCACCATGATATCACTTTGCCCGTACGAATGCATAGTTTATATCACGGATTAAGGCGAAGTGAACAAATGAGAGTTGATGCATCGAGAAACGGATGTTTTGCATTGCTATCACCTGAAGAAGCCGAAGAAAAGTTGGATCAAATAGCATTTACAAGTCAATGGGGAATGCATCAAGTTGAAACCGCCAAAGTAGCTGAAGGCGTATTTGGAGAAGATACTTCTCAAAAGATCTTATACCAGCTAATGGCAATGAATGATAAGATAGATGGCATGTAAGATCGCATTGCCAAGGTTGAGAAAGTACAAGATATCGAAGCAACCAACACTGAAGATGTGAACTATATAGGGAGGCAAGGAAATCCTTATGGAGGCGGATATCGCCCAGGCTCTCATGACCACCCTGGTTTTAGACTAAGAGACCCTACCGAGGGCTTTTGACAAAGTGATTATAACGGTGGAGAGAGACCAAGACAAACTGGCGGATTCATGCCTCAATTCAAGAAGTCCGGTGGTTGGGAAGCAGCCATGGCTAAAATGACTGAGCTGAATACAAACTTCACCACATATTGTCAGAAGAATGATACAAGACTAACCAATCAAAAAGCCTTAAGGCGAGAATGCATGCACGCACCAGTGCAAGCGGATCGCATGAGAACAAGTGTCGATCCGTCCTCCGGAAGGATTACCAAGTATCACCGAAAAACCTGAAGGACGTGAATGAAATCATGACTAGAAGCGGAAAGAGCTATGCGGACCGATTATACCAAGCTGCCCGGGAAGGATCGTAAAGCGATCAACAAAGCAGAACAGTAGAATCTCGAGAAAAGAGGGCGGTAAGGCGGACACTACTCCGGTAAACCGAGAGTCCGAAAATTCGATGAGACAAGGCATGAGCAGAGCAGATCGGCACAGGTAAGTCTTCACGAATTGTAACTATTAATCCTGCTACTTTACCCTATCCCCCTAGAAAATATAAGCCGAATAATGATGATGCGCGTTACAAAAAGTTCATAGAAATGTTTAAGAAGTTGCAAGTGAATATACCTTTGGTAGAAGCTCTGGCCGGAATGCCAGAGTATGCGAATTTCTTGAAGGAAGAAATCTCTACCAAAAGTAAGTTGTTAGACCTTGAGACAATTAGCCTTAAAGAGGAATGCTCGGCAGTTTTGCAACGCAAACTGCCTCCTAAGTGTAAAGATCCTAGGAGCTTCCTTATAAAAAATGGTAAACCCTACCATTAAGGGTCCCCTCACCCCCGATCCCACAGGAAAGCGAGGAGAGGTTAATCAGGTAACCTAGTAGCTCCAACATGGGTTGCCTTTTCGACCACTGCACTGAAGGGTGCTATCAATCGGAAATCCACCCCATTACGGGAATCGAACCGCTGACCTCCAGCTTATAGTCCAGGCTGCACTACACACCCATGTCGCCACCACTAGGCCATATCTAGGGGATTCCTGGGAGCTTCCTTATACCTTGCACGGTTGGACACTCAAGAATGCAAGTTTGGCAAGTAAATCCCCGACCTTTGACTGAGTGAAGATCCGAAGGTAAGTCAAACTGGCGACTATAAACTCAGAACAATCTCTTGAACCCTTAGTTAGGATAAAAGTCAATAAAATTAACCGGATAAAATGCCGAGCTTTTTTTCATCCTACCGCACCCTTAGGCTTGAAACCGATGGATGTTGGGAAGGTTTTTTACTCGTTGTGGATTCTAGTGAAGTAGGTTAAGATCGAGTCAAAAATAACAAAAAGAAGGAGTAAGAACTAGTGATTTGAGGTCAGGATTGAGCAACAAGTTAATGTAAGGTGTGCAGGACAGGAACTGAGAAAATCTAGAGAAAAGTTGACCCCGGTAAATCAGCATATATCCCGGTTTACCGAGCTAGGTTTTGTCGATTTTTGCGTGCCAAAATTTAGATTAGACCCTTTGAAGAGTGTCAAATTAACTATCATTTACTATGTGATTATACCCTGTTTATAACTCGTTTTATGTGTTTCCGGAGACATTTGATTGTATTTTGATGTATTTTACACCTTGGTTATCATTTCGAGACCTAGGACGAAAAGTCCGGAAATCTCATTATTTTTCGGTGTTTTAATACATTCTCGGTAACCCTAGTGTCCTGTAGGGATTACGTGTGGTATTTATTGTGATTTTGTATAGGACATAGGTGTTCGAGATATCCAGAAGGCGAGATAAGAGGATTGAAACGTGTGCCCGAAGCTTAAACGTTCAACCAGATCAAAGCGTGTTGGTACTACAACCATAACTTCCATTGATCTGCATTTTGATCCACCTTAGAGGCATTTTCTGGGCTGTACATCTTCATTAAAGTTGTATACAATTGAGTGATCTTTCCAACGCATCTTGAATCACTCAAATCGGAGGTCTACAGACAAAGTTATGGCCGATTTACTGAGGATGTGTCAGCTAGGCGCGCGCCAAAGAAATGCTAGGCGCACGCCTGGCAGTTAAATTGGTCCAGAAGTTTCAGTCCATGTTTTCAGCATCCTAGGCATGCGCCTGCACTTTACTAGGTGCACGCCTAGCATTCAGAACTCATTAAATACTATAAATACCCCAATTTTGGATCTAGATTGAAAGAGCTTCTTCCCCAACTCGTTTTCTGCAACTTTTTCATCATTTTCATTAGTTTAGCTTAGTTTTTAGGTAGATTAGATTAGTTTAATTGTAGATTGTTGTAATCCGTAATCCGGAGGATCTCGGTGATAGCTTGACGCGTTATTGACGGGATTTCTTTCGGAAAATCTATTTTCTACTCGGTAATATCAATTTCCTTTCTTTTTCTTGCTTTCGATCTTGATTTTTGTAACCTTTATTGTTGATCCCTTTTATTTTGCTTATTATTAATGAGTAGGTAATCGTTTTTAGTCGAGTTATGTGATAGTCTTCGAAATCGAACCTTAGCTTGTTCATGTGGTGTTTTTGATTTTTGACTGTTGATTCTCGATGTTACCGTAGTTCTAGAACTTATGCTTATCATGTTTTTTAAATTGGCCATTTGATAATCGTATCACACATATCGTCTTTAGACATGTATTTTGCAAGAGGATACAGGAACCGGGGTTCTAGGATCACCCTGTAAAACCGACTGAGTTGTTAAGATTCGGTTTCATGTGTGAGGTTTTGTATCGACTTGTCGAGCGTTTCATTGATCGTAGACCGTGTGAGGTCAGTTAAATACGGTCAGCAGACTATTGAACCTGACATAGGAGGGTAGAATATTGAAATAATGTCTATACTCAGAGCCAGGAAACGACACCCTACATGACATCGAGAATGTTTAGGTGAATCAAGAATACCTCAGGACTTAGCTAGGGTTTGTGAGTATTAGATTGGATCATAGCTACGCTATCTCTTTTATATAGTTTTAAATCTTTCTTTTGTGTTTATTTAGTTAGTAGAACCGGTGATCTGACAAATCACCACGTTTAATATTTGTGTTGACCTAAACTAGGAACAAGACTGACTTTGGTACTCCACCAGATTCCCTGTGGGATACGACCTTGACTCACCATTTCTAGGCTACAGTTGACCCGGTACACTGCAGGTAAGATTGGACACTTAGAAAAGGCCGATCAAGCTTTCTGGTGCAGTTTCTGGGGAATCCGGTTGATATCTTTTTTTTTGGTTAAATGTAAATATATTAAACCAAGGTATGCAAAATACAAGAAATTACATCCTAATCAAAGGAGAGAGCTAGTCTAAAGCCTACAAAGTGTTGAGAGGAGGTTAGATTTGTTTATTCCAAGGTGCATAAGACCCCTGAGGTTATATGCATCAAGAAACAACAGCAACTAAACACCTAACAACACACAAAAACTGCAAAAAGGGGTCATGTGAGAGCACAACCTACAGAGCCTATCCCAAGGTGTGTAGAGAAACAAAATAATCTCATACAACCACCAACAAGCACCAAAAGAAAGCACAAAAGAAGTACCAAAACCTACAAATGTACAAAACCCTAACATCATGGGGTAAAAGTGTACATAGGGAAGGCAGACTGCATTATATAGAAAAGATGAGTTTTAATACAATGCATTACATCAGCAGTCTTCATGAGAATACCCTCAAATCTTTTCTTGTTTCTCATGTGCCAAATCCAGTACACCACCACAGAAACAGAAGCAGCTCTGGCAACATTCCCATGAGAGGTACCCCTACACTTTCTCTGAATCCATCTAACTACCCCATGCACAGTCTCCAACCTCCTCTTTAATCCAAGCCACAGACTGATCTTTCCCCAAACCATATAAGAAATAGGACATTGGAAAAACAGATGTGAAGCAGATTCATTAACCAAACCACACAAGGCACAAGTTTTATCTTCAAAATGAAGCCTGTCAGAGGTAAGTAGACAGTTCTTCATTGACAGCCAGAGCAAAAAACAATGCTTAGGGGTGGCCCTAAGATTCAAACATACTGCACCACCAAACAAGAGGACCATGCACTCTAAAGAAATCATAAGCCTTTCTAGGCAAAGCTTAGAACCGGCCAGATCAGATCAAGCGGTGCCACAAAAATGAGTGATCCGGTACTAAGTAAGATCCTATCCTTGATTTTGAATAAAGCCTTGATCAGAAAGCGTAATCCCTGTGCTTGTATCTATAATCCCAAAGGTCTACATCATTCAAATACTCTTCATCGATCCATTTCACCCAAAGACAGTCTTTCTAGCATTGAAAGTTCCAAAGAATTCTACAAAGAATGGCCGATTCCAAGCATTCAACTGAAAAACCCTAAGGCCACCCTCGGTCTTAGGTAAACAAACCTCCTTCCAACCCACCAAAGATTTTTCTGTTTGAGTCACAAGAACCCCCCCACGTAAATCTCCTACACATCCGATCCATTTTCATCTTAACACTTCCAATAATAGGGTAAATCCTCAACCGAAGCAAGATAAACACCTTGAATAACTGCAAGAATAAGTTGCAGTCTTCCAGCATAAGAAAGAGTATGGCCTTTCCAGTCACAAAAGTAGTTCCTTAAAGTAGTAAACAGAGGATAATGGACCACATTCAATCTCACAGCACATAAAGGAATGCCAAGATACCTAATAGGAAGGACCCCAGCCTTTAAACCAGTAATATTCTTCATAGCATCAATACCATCATCATCCAAACTTGCATAGAACAGTTCAGATTTAAGTAAATTAGCAACCAGACCAGAAGTCTCACCAAAAGTAGCTAAACACTTCATCAAAAGAGTGACAGAGAGGGGATCCCCCCTAGCAAACAGCATTAAGTCATCAGCAAAAGCCAAGTGATTGATCTGCAGATTATGGCAACCATAATGGAATTTGAAATCAGCATCCTGTCCTAGTATTCTCAACATTCTGGAGAAATACTCCATACCAATAACAAAAAGGAAAGAAGACAAAGGATCCCCTTGTCTCAAACCTCTTTTCCCAGGAAAGAACCCTTTCATCTCACCATTAATAGACAGGGAGAAAGAAGTAGTGGAAACACACAGCATGATCCAGAGAAGAAACCTGTCTTGAAAGCCAAAACCTCTCAAAACAGACTCCAGAAAAGACCAATTAACAGAATCAAAAGCTTTTTTGATATCAACTTTTATCATACACCTAGGGGTACCCCTCTTGACACCATAATGTCTAATCAACTCCTGACAGAGGAAAATGTTATCAGTCATAGCTCTGCCATCCACAAAACCAGTCTGTGCTTCATCAATAAGATCAGGAAGACAAGTTGAAAGCCTAGAGGCCAAGATCTTAGAAATCACTTTGTATGTAACATTACAGCAAGATATAGGCCTATAATCACCAACCTTAGTAGCATGAGAAGACTTAGGAATTAAAGCAATTACTACATGATTGATCTGCTTCAACAAAGCATCATTGTGGAAAAATTCCAACACAGCCTTAGTGAAATCTGCACCAACTATATTCCAAGATTTTTTTAAAAAACCAGCAGAATATCCATCAGGACCAGGAGACTTATCATCAGAGAAAGAGAACAAGGCTTCCTTAACATCCAGGTCAGTAACCTCTCTAATCAAGTGAGCTCCAGCAGCCCTAGAAACTTTAGGACCAGCATTGACAACATCAACATCTATAGGGACTGCAGGAGCCTCAGTACCAAGTAAGTCAGCATAAAATCTATAAAAGAATCCCCAAATTGTTCAAAAGAGGTAGTAAAAGAACCATCTTGGAGCATTACAGAAGATATATGCTTCCTAGCATTATTCCTTTTCACCAAATTATGGAAAAATTTGGAGCCCCTATCACTGAGTTTCATGTACATACCCTTAGACTTTTGAGACAGAAATGAAGACTCATCAGCCTCTAAACTATGACAGATCTTCTTCTGCTCCAGGATCTGGGAGGCCAAAGCATCATTAGGCCCCAAATTATTCAGTGATTGTAACTCACCAAGCAACCTAGTAGCATTCTCAGTCCTAACAGAGATATGAGCATAGTGCTTCCTATTCAAACTCTTCAAAGGGTGCTTTAGCCTTTTAAGTCTTTTGCAAAGCTGATACATAGCTGTTCCAGAAACTCCTTCACTCCAACTCTGAGCAAGAATATCAGTATAATTTTCATGTTGCATCCACATATTAAAAAACTTGAAGGGCCTTATTCCAGATCCAGAATCAGTAGATAAAGAAATTCTACAAGGGGAATGATCAGAATGGAGGCCAGGAGGCTAAAAAAAAAGCAAGAGCATTCAAGTTCCAATCATACCAAGATGCATTAACCAAAACCCTGTCAATCCTAGTGAAAACACCGTAAGCGAGATCAAGTAAAAACTCCTCTTTGAATTTAGATCAGAAAGGTTAGCATCAAGACAACAGTCAACACCATCCTACAATTCATAATCTGAGAGAATAATCCCTTTCAATTTATCCTCCATAGAAAGAACAGCATTAAAATCTCCAAGAACCATCCAAGGAAGAGAAGAACTGACACTTAACTCCCTTATCATGTCCCACATGGACCTTCTATCCCCTACTGTATGCAAGCCATACACAAAAGTAGTCAGAAAGTAGTCCCCAGAGACCAATAGCCTAACCTTGCAATGGATCCACTGAATATCAACCTCCAGAACCTCCACATCAAGAAAAGCAGGATCCTGAGATAACCAAAGCATCCTTTTACTAGTATGTAAATCAAAATTATTAATGAGTTCCAAAACCTAACTTTCTTCTCCATAAAGCTATCATAACTATTTTGAGACAATTTAGTCTCAAGGATTCCAAATAAGGCAATCTTATGCTGTCTGAGAAATTTGACAACAGTAGACTGTTTAAGGACCTTATTGAACCCTCTAACATTCCAAAACCCTATCATTTTTGTCAACCAAGAGATGATTTACCTCTTGAGACAGCATCATTTGCTTTTTGTACATTACCAGAAACACCAGATGTGTTATTCATCTTGTTCTTCTTTTTCTTCTTTGATTTCCTGGAACTAGAAGCCATAGAAACTCCTTTATCCACAATATCTCCTTTATCCACCAAAACATCATCCTCAGCATCACTTGCCCAAGAGCTACATTTCTCAGGATCCAAAACTTCAAAGTTATTAGCCACAGGTGTGGAAACCGGCAAATTCTCCACAATGCCATGTATACTAACCACATTCTTACCTTTATCAATGACAGTGGCCTTCACATTGGATATTGCAGCAGCACCACCAGGTTGGAGAACAGTGTCAGTGGCAGGAATCTTATCCTGTGCACTATCTGCATCTAAGATAATCACTTTTTTTCGTTTTTGAGGCATTAGATTTAGTAGCACCAGATTGCTTAGATTTAGCAACATATAAAGTTGGAACATCAATCTTAGCATCATCACAGCCAGCATCATTGTGCCCTAGTCTATTACACTTGGAGCAAAACTTAGGCATTTCTTCATACAAAACAGGTTGCAGGAGGACCTTCCCATCATGTAAGGTAATAGGAATGACAGAGGGCAAGTCAGACTTGAGATCAACATCCACCAAGCATCTGGCAAAACTTAACACTTTCCGTAAGCTGTCACCTTGTCGTCGGGTATCTTGAGGACATCCCACAAAGGCAGATCTTACTCAATGCCCTACCCTTCCAAAGCCTTAATGGAAGATTTGGGAGTTGGATCCATACTGGTACCACAGAGCTAGTTTCCTTACTGAAATTAAACATCACTGGCATCTTCTTCAAGATCATAGGCTTCCCATAAGCATAAAAGGGTCCAGCTTGCAAAACATCACAAAGATCAGACTCATGCTCAAACAAAAACACTATCCAGCCAGAATTGTGATAGTTAAACCTACACTTCCTAGGCCAGGCATTAACAATTTTCTGAACAGCATCTCTACCAGGAAATTTGCCTGGAAAGATGCCAATAAGACTTAGTTTCTCCAAACTATCATCATTCTCATATTCCTCCTCTAAAATCACAGTTTCTTCAGTAATAACATGGTCAGTTAAAGTAACAACTTCATCAGATTGCTCCCTATTATTATTCACGATTGAACCCAAGAGGCAACCTCATCAATGACCTTAAGAAGATTAGGCCCCAGAAAATCAGCAGATTGAGCATTCAAAATGATCGAGCAAGAACCTCACCAAGTAGGAATAGAAGAAGCATTCCCACTAGTGACATTAGTAGAGAGCAGGATCCACCCCTAAATGAGTCCCCTCTCTACTACACCACTTTGTCTTAAAGTATCAACTACACCATCGTAAATGTGCCCTACCACGAAGAACCAAGTTCAACATTGCAGGAACGATCCAAAGCAGTGCAGTGACACTCTCACTCACCTTATCCAACACAAGGCCTACCTTTAAACTATTAACTAGAACAAGATCCGATTGAACATGATCACCAATTTTTCAACTTCAAGTAATTTCGAAAGAGAGAAAGAGCTTGCCATTTCGAGAATCATCACGGTGACCTTCTTTTTTAGCATTGTTGACATACCGAGTAACAAGTTTCCCGATTTCAACTTCATTGCTTCAAACACCAAAGGATTACCACACTTTGAGCGGACTCCTCCACACTCTGCAGGGGGCCACATCAAGCAACGGGTTCCTTTCCTTGGTGCATCCATCTTCATATTGAGCTGCAGGCATTTCTACAAGTGGAGTAGAAGCAGCTGCAACCGGCACTTCAACTGTACTTTCTTGTTCAAGAGCAACCGGAACATGAACAGTACCTTCTCCATTAGACTTCTTTATTTTGCGAGTCATAGATCAAATTTGGAGCTGTAAAAACTGTATGTAGTAGATCATGAGGGAAACAAACTAAACGACCAAGAAACAAGAACAAAAACACAGAACTGGAAGGGATTTGGCAAGCTCAATCAAAGAGAAGAAGTAGCTAGCTGAGAGAAAACATCACTCTAAAATCCTATATTTGAGTGCAACTTAAGTGCATATAATTTTATATTTGTCCTTTGTGTGTATCCGGTTGATATCTTGTAAGTTAGTTAAGTTGATAGGATTAGGTCGTTTTTCTTATTTTTTATGTATAGTTTGTTTTTATTTTGTTGTTGTTGAAGTGTCACACCAACTACTCCGGTAGTGGTAGTGACAGGATACCGTGATTGTGTTCGTGTTGTTTCCTTGATTTGCAGATAATGAATCCATACTACAATTACGGCTCCTATCCTTACCCATTCGGATATTATAATTACAGTGCTATGGGTTACGGAACACAACCTTATTATCAGTTCAACCCACACACCGCATCATATGGAAATGAGTGGGATAATGCCCAAGTTACTTTGATCAACAACTTGATATCTTCCACCTCCGTCTCAAGAATCAGAGACTTACACGGAGCAAATGATCCAAGAGGAGTTTCAAGAGCTTCGAAATGACATTAATGCAAACAGGTATGCGGAACTTGGAGCTAGCCATACAAAACTTGGCTCTTCAAGTAGATCAACTGGTCGAGAGAAAGGAGGCGGAGAGGAGAGAATGTGAAACTTTGGAAGAAGTCACCCCTGAGAAATGCTACGAAGAGGGTATGAATCAGGTTATTATTGAATCATATATTCCTTTTTCATCTAGCATTACTGTTATACCGACAGGGATGCACCCTATTGAGTTTGTTGTTGATGTTGAGCCTAAATGTTCATACTTGGTGCTTGAGTCGTTATTATTTGGGATATGTTTTAGTTCGGGGAAAGTGAGTTCGTTGTTCTGTGCAATGGACTCATTGAACAAATCGTGGTGGTGGGGATTGAGCCATATGTTTTTAGTATTTCATTTTCTGGGGATGCTCAATTCCTACGATTTTTGTAGGGAGAAGCAACGGTTTGCTCTCCTTTGGTATAGCTATCCTTGACATAGTTCGGGGTAAAAAGTCGAGCTGAGGACTTTAAACTCAGAATGTGCTTTTATTGCTTTTTCTTTCCCCTCGTGTTTCACTGTGTTTCTTTAGTGTGTATTATGATACTTTGGGTAAATTTTGATGTAATATAACCCGAGGATGTGTGTTTTGGGGGGGTAAGTGTGGTGTTTTTGTTTTTTTGATAAGTTGTGGTGATCCATCTAGTTTCATATCGATATATCCATACGTGTGTATCTCGTATATTTTGTGTTGCAGTTTGATATTAGCACAGGTACCCTGGGAAGACTTTTATGGATGCCACATGATCGCACTCGCGCCTTTTCCGGTTGTAAGCTAACTTTTCTACCCTTGTCATTCGTGTTTCATTTTAAAGAAGAGGGTAGTCGGTTTAGCTTCAATGCTTTGTCTTCATGTGGAACGAGTTATACTTAGTGATTGTTATTCCTTTAGTGTTAAATAAGTCGGTTTTCAAAAAATTTGATGCATTTGACAATAGTTTTGATACATTGAGCCTTAAGTATTGTTTTGTTAAACATATAGTGATTGTATGAATGCATTTCATTTGAGTTGGGATCTTGTATTGAGAATGGAATAGTTCTATCACGTTAGCATCAACTTCATGAATCACCTTGACTAGTTAACGATTATGGTAGTTTTTAATGACCCGGTTACCTAGAACTTATATTAGTAACTTTGAGCCAAAATAGAAAGGTCCTCGTGGTTAGGTACGGGATGACGGTTTTGGCATTTATTTTGACCCAATAAGAGCCAAAAGCTATTCTTATATGTATATCCACAGTTACCCTTCTCAGCCTTTTGTAGGGTGGCCAGACCGCCACCCAAACTAGCCTTTCGTGTTACTAACCCGTGAAAATCGATATCCCTAACATTATTTCGGTCTACATATCCTTGACTACCTTGCAATTGAGCATGTTCGTTCCGCATATTTTTACGATGTTGTGATGTATTGTTGAGACGTAAGTAATGGTATGGAGTCGTGATTTACGAGTTATTCGGAATGAGAAGTGTAACAATGTGTAGGTTCCAGTTTTGTTCGGAATTTTGATGTATATAAGAAAAGAAGAAAAAACAGAGTGTATGTAATTATAGTTTGTTATAAGTCCAAAAATGGACTATGGTACTTTAGTTTTGTTGAGTAGAAGAAAAGAAAGAAAAATTTGAAGTTAGGGTTTGGATTCCGAAGTTGTAAATACTCAAAAGATTGAAGACGAAGTGATAGCCGAGTTTTGAATATATATCTCGGTTAAAGCTCTTTTGCACCCTCTCTTTTCTTTTTTATAGTAAATATCCATTCGTTGCCCGAACCCTAGCCTAACGGTATAACCTAAGTCCTACTCGACTGTACTAGAATTTGTTTGACCTCGATTAGTGGAGATGTTTATTAAGTATAAGCCTATGGTGTAACCTTGGTACATTATACGTCTATAATCTATACCGGTCGTAAGTGATGAATGTCGAAGAAGCTATACACACACACACACACATTCTTTTCTCAATGCAAGGTAGAAATTAAATCATATGCACTTGTATCAATTACTTGTGTTTTACCATTTCAATTCTTTTAGACTAGATGTATGATAGCAATGTTGACTACATCTTTATTTTTGAATCGCTCATTTTTGCTCGAGGGCGAGCAAACGCTAAGTAGGGGGTAGTTGATTAGAGTCAAACTAACTATCATTTAATATGTGATTATACCCCGTTTATAACTCGTTTTAATTGTTTTGGGAGACATTTGATTGTATTTTGATGTATTTTACACCTTGGTTATCATTTCTAGACCTAGGACGAAAAGTCCAGAAATCTCATTATTTTTCGATGTTTTAATACATTCTCGGTCACCCTAGTGTCCTGTAGGGATTACGTGTGGTATTTGTTGTGATTTTATACAGGACATAGGTGTTCGAGATGTCCAGAAGGCGAGATACGAGGATTGGAACATGTGCCCGAAGCTTAAACGTTCAACCGGATCAAAACGTGTTGGTACTACAACCATATCTTCCATTGATCTGCATTTTGATCCACCTTAAAGGAATTTTCTGGGCTGGACATCTTCATAAAATTTGTATACAATTGACTTATCTTTCCAACGCATTTTATCACTCAAATCGGAGGTCTACACACAAAGTTATGGCCGATTTACCGAGGATGTGTCAGCTAGGCGCACGCCTGGCAGTTAAATTGGTCCAGAAGTTTCAGTCTGTGTTTTCAGCATCCTAGGCATGCTCCTGCGCTTTCCTAGGCATGAGCCTGCTCTTTCCTAGGCGCACGCCTAGCGTTCAGAACTCATTAAACACTATAAATACCCCCATTTTGGATCTAGATTGAAAGAGCTTCTTCCCCAACTCGTTTTCTGCAACTTTTTCATCATTTTCTTTAGTTTAGCTAAGTTTTTAGGTAGATTAGATTAGTTTAGTTGTAGATTGTTGTAATCTGGAGGATCTCGGTGATAGCTTGACGCATTATTGACGGGATTTCGTTCGGAAAATCAATTTTCTACTCGGTAATATCAATTTCCTTTCTTGTTCTTGCTTTCGATCTTGATTTCTGTAACTTTTATTGTTGATCCCTTTTATTTTGCTTATTATAATGAGTAGGTAATCGTTTTTAGTCGAGTTATGTGATAGTCTTCGAAATCGAAACTTAGCTTGTTCATGTAGTGTTCTTGATGTTTGACTGTTGATTCTCGATGTTACCGTAGTTCTAGAACTTATTCTTATCACGTTTGTTAAACTGGCCATTTGATAATCATATCACACATATCGTCTTTACACATGTATTTTGCGAGAGGATACGGGAACCGGGGTTCTAGGATCACCCTGTAAAACCGACTGAGTTGTTCAGATTTGGTTTCATGTGTGAGGTTTTGTATCGACTTGTCGAGCGTTTCATTGATCGTAGACCGTG
Organism: Gentiana macrophylla; assembly: GCA_026214975.1. Taxonomy (NCBI): domain Eukaryota; kingdom Viridiplantae; phylum Streptophyta; class Magnoliopsida; order Gentianales; family Gentianaceae; genus Gentiana; species Gentiana macrophylla. The sequence continues at coordinate 71,023 of JAOBSW010000896.1, forward strand.
TGAGGTCAGTTAAATCCGGTCAGCGGACTGTTGAACCTGACATAAGAGGGTAGATTATTGAAATAATGTCTATACTCAGAGCCAGGAAATGACACCCTACATGACATCGACAACGTTTAGGTGAATCAAGAATACCTCGGGACTTAGCTAGGGTTTGTGAGTATTAGATTGGATCATAGCTCGGCTATCTCTTATATAGTTTTAAATCTTTCTTTTGTGTTTATTTAGTTAGTAGAACCGGTGATCAGACAAATCACCACATTCAATATTTGTGTTGACCTAAACTAGGAACGAGACCGACATTGGAACTCGAGCAGATTCCATGTGGGATACGACCTTGACTCACCAATTCTAGGCTACAGTTGACCCGGTACACTGCCGGTAAGATTGGACACTTAGAAAAGGCCGATCAAGCTTTCTAGCGCCGTTGCCGGGGAATCCGGTTGATATTTCGTAAGTTAGTTAAGTTTTTAGGATTAGGTCATTTTTCTTATTTTTTATGTATAGTTTGTTTTTATTTTATTGTTGTTGAAGTGTCACACCAACTACTCCGGTAGTGGTAGTGACAGGTTACCATGATTGTGTTCATGTTGTTTCCTTGATTGGCATCTAATGAATTCATACTACAATTACGGCTCCTATCCTTACCCATTCAGATATTATAATTACGGTGCTATGGGTTACGGAACACAACCTTATTATCAGTTCAACCCATACACCGCATCATATGGAAATGAGTGGGATAATGCCCAAGTTACTTTGATCAACAACTCGATTCTCTTCCACCTCCGCCTCAAGAATCAAAGACTTACACGGAGCAAATGATCCAAGAGGAGTTTGAAGAGCTTCAAAATGGCCAGACATTAATGCAAACAGGCATGCGGAAATTGGAGCTAGCCATACAGAACTTTGCTCTTCAAGTAGATCAATTGGTCGAGAGAAAGGAGGCGGAGAGGAGAGAATGTGAAACTTTGGAAGAAGTCACCCCTGAGAAATGCTACGAAGAGGGTATGAATCCTATTATTATTGAATCATCTATTCCTTTTTCATCTAGCATTATTGTTATACCTACAGGGGTGCACCTTATTGAGTTTGTTGTTGATGTTGAGCCTAAATGTTCATACTTGGTGCTTGAGTCGTTATTAGTTGGGGTATGTTTTAGTTCGGGGAAAGTGAGTTCGTAGTTCTGTGCAATGGACTCATCGAACAAATCGTGGTGGTGGGGATTGAGCCCCATGTTTTTAGTATTTCATTTTCTAAGGATGCTCAATTCCTACGATTTTTGTAGGGAGAAGCAACGGTTTGCTCTCCTTTGGTATAGCTATCCTTGACATAGTTCGGGGTAGATTGTCGAGATGAGGACTTTAAACTCAGAATGTGCTTTTATTTCTTTTTTTCTTTCCCCTCGTGTTTCACAGTGTTTCTTTAGTGTGTATTATGATGCTTAGGGTGAATTTTGATGTAATATAACCCGAGGATGTGTGTTTTGGGGGGGTAAGTGTGGTGTTTTTGTTTTGTTTTTATAAGTAGTGGTGATCTGTCTAGTTTCATATGTTAGGAAATCACTAGTTTAACGCAGTGGAATTTAAAATTTGATTT